>CAIGQW010004318.1:2610165-2624131 GCA_903798125.1 Danio choprae | reverse complement strand
TTCACTGGAATAAAAGTAAGTTCAGTTTTCTTTCCTTTTCTTTTTTTATTGTTTTTTCTATCATATTTGTCAATATTATTATTACTCCTTTTAAGAAATATATATTTTTAATAGTATAATAAAGTGCCTAATTAACCTTGCCCAGTTAACATATTGACCTTGTTATGTCTTTAAATTGCACTTTAAGCTGGATAGTAGTAATTAGTTAAACTAGTAAATATTTGTTATTAAAATGTAAAATTTGTTATTAATCTATTATGTTTAAAATGTGTTGAAAAAATGTATCTCCGTCAAATACTTGGGAAATAATAATAATAATAGTAATAATAAAACAATTATTGTTTTATTATTATAAATATATATATATATATATATATATATATATATATATATATATTATAATAAGGATCAACTAGAAATGATATCAGTGCATCCCTTCTTTTATTCTCTCTGTACAAAATTGAAACTGAAAAAAAAAAACACCAGGGAATATTACATTCCTTGACATATCTTGAAAAATTTCAGTATGTGTTCTAAAATAGCTTCTCTAAAAACAGTACAAATAAAAATATAATTAGACTAAAACAAAAGCCAAATATAAAGCCTACATGAACCAATGTGCAATGTTTTCTTTTTTTTCTTGTGCACTCAGCGGATAGAAAGACTGTCTTTAGGTTCACAGGGTGCATGTGCCATGTGTTTACCATCCCTGCAGTCCTTGACTTGCAATGAATCATGTCATCTGAGCATAAAGCCTCTGTATTTGCATCTTCTGCGGGATGAATATTTCATCTTTCATTGTTAATACATATCATTCCTCTTTTAGAGAGGGCAGACAAGAGCTCTGTTTGAGAGAGTGGGTGAGTGAATGTGATTCTGCCCTTCAACTGCTCTGCTACCGTATTATCATGCATTTGAGGGTGGCCTTCAGTGTTTGCTAGCACTTCATTGATTTAGCAAGAGCTGTCCTGCACAACATATCCTTGCCTCAGGGAGGGGAGTGGGGTATCAAGGTTAAAAAATAAAGTACTTTGATTAAATCAGCATCCATGGCGCACATGGGCGTAGTGTACAGTTGAAGTCAGAATTATTAGCCCTCCTGAATTATTAACCCCCTGTATATTTTTACCTCAATTTCTGTTTAACGCAAAATTATTTTTTTTTCAACATATTTCAAAACATAATTGTTTTAATAATTTTTTAATAGCAGATTTCTTTTATCTTTGCCATGATGACAGTACATAATATTTAACTAGATATTTTAAATATACTACAGTAGTATTCAGCTTAAAGTACAATTTAAAGGCTTACTTAGATGAATTAGGTTAATTAGGCAAGTTAGGGTAATTGGGCAAATCATTGTTTAACAGAGGTTTGTTCTATAGACAATCAAAATATATATATATTGCTTTATAATATTGACTTTAAAAAGATAAAAAAAACAAAGAAAAACGAGATTAATCAAATAACACTTCCTCCATAAGAAAAACTATTATAAAAAATGTATTAATTCATTTTCATTTTGGCTTAGTTCCTTTATTATTCAGAGGTCACCACAGCGGAATGAACCGCCAGCTTATCCAGCATATGTTTTACGCAGCAGATGCCCTTCCAGCCACAACCCAACACTGGGAAACACCCGTACACTCTTGCATTCACAAACATACACTACGGACAATTTAGCTTATTCAATTCACCTATAACGCATGTCTTTGGACTGTGGGGGAAACTGGAGCACCTGGAGGAAAACCACGCGAACACGGGGAGAACATGCAAACCCCACAGAAATGCCAACTGACCCAGCCGGGGCTCGAACCAGCAACCTTCTTGCTGTGAGGCGATCGTGCTACCCACTGCGCCACTGTGTCCCTGATGAAATATGTCTAGGATGATTAGGAAGTGCTATAAAACTGAAAATAAAACAAGTGTATAAAGAATTTTAATGGAGAAATTTCTAGTACATTTCTCAAGCAATTTGAATTACAAAAAAAATGCAGGTAGGAAATTAATATAAAGGTAGTTTAGTGTTTGCTGTTTGTGTATGAATAAGGTTCATAGGTTGCAAAGCACAAAGCCAACTTGAAAAAGGAGTCATTCTTTATATCAATAATCGCTGATTCTGAACTTCATCAAACACCTCAGAATGTGCACAAAAAAACAATAAGTCAAATTTAAATAATTCTATACAAAAGAACAAGGCCAGGTTGAGTTAAATAAATAGTTTTTCTTCATATCCAAGAGACACAATTTCACAGATCATCCATCTGATAGACAGCTTTCTGGTGCCTGTGCTGTTTATCGGTAGGTGGATTTAACCCATTGACAAGAGGAGAACAGAGGAGCCAGTTGTCATTTTATCACATTTATCATTACATATTCCACATACTGTATAATCGCATATGATCACACCTGTGTCATTGATCTTTGCTGGTTCCTGGAGTGTACAATCACATCGATGTCATTTAAATGTTAAGTTAAGTGTCATGTGATCAGCGGCTAAATCTAAATCTGCTTTCCTAAGTACAAGCCATAAGTACAAGCAAAACATAATATTTCCCGTTTTAAAATACAGGCTGAAGTTTATGGAGTGCAATAATAATTATCTTTAAATATAATCAAACTATGTGCTTTATTTACATTATATACACAAGGTTTGGGTTATTAGATTGTTTACAATCTTCTCCCAGTTAAACAGCCATTTACTTTGTAAATGTATTTTGGGAGATGTTGATAAAGGAACATTGTAAGTCCAGCAGCTCTGATCTCTCCACTATAGCGAGGGCTAACATGTTGGCGCCCATCAACCTTCATAAATGAAATAGTATGATCATTATTAAGTTTAATTATTAAACATTAATAAGTTTAATCAACCTTCGATGCATAAATCATTGGGGCTGTGGTGTTTTATGGTATAAACTTGATGTGTCACCATGGAAACTTTAAAGCGACGCATTTCAAATAGCAGTCACATTAAAAAACTCACATATGGGGGTCAATAAGAGCTTTTAAAACTTAGATGTGAAAGGGTTAAATTGCATGCAGATGATTTGTTTATTATTATAGAATAACTATGGTATGAACTGTAATGGCTCCTCCTTCATATTTGATTTCATGTTCACTTTATTAGTCATCAAGGCTGGGACACACCAAGCTGATGGTCAGACATCTGCCAACATACATTGCACGTCTGTAGGGCAACTTTGTTTGGTGCGTTCACATTGATGGGAGTTCACCTAATTTGGAACATGCGAAACCAAGCAAACAACAAAGTCAAGAAAGAAACAGAGAATCCAGCTGTCATTTCACCACATTTCTCATTAAATATTTAATTTATTCTATATCACATATGTACAAGCAAATCCCTGAAAATGATATAAAAATGCAGTTTTGGTTTTGTATATGTGCAGAGCTATATGGTGCTTTCCAAACGAAATATATCACCCTCCAAAAGGCACTTTGGAGTACAAACAATAATCATGGCCACTATATTGTTGTTCCAAACCAAAGTGCTCAAAACTGGCTACTTCAAAGGACCCTTCGAAATGAAGGATTTCAAAGGGTACAACTGATGGACACTTAGGGAAGTTATTTGGCGTTGAATAGCATTTTCCATACGAAAGGGCTTGTCCGTATGTCAGAATGTTGTCATTCCATAGGGTAAACTCTTAGAAGGAATTAAAGTATATGGATGAGCCCTTCCAAATGGAATGTGCTGCTAGTTCAGGTTTCTCTTTGTGAAATGACACCTGCAGTTATAAAAAACTACTGTATACTCTCATACAGGTGAGGAATACATTCTAGTTTGCAGTTGACTGTCGATGGACAAAACCCAATGCTTTACATCAAAACTGGAAAGTAACATATCTTTTACAGTGGGATTTAACAGTGCTGTTTACTTGTTTTAAGCATCGTATAAAATCAAGTAGTAAGTGTGATTTACATTCTAAGGTCTTGCTCAATATATATTCCCATAAGATAGATTAGCCCTCAAAGCTGACCTAAAGTAAAGATTACATTAGCAAGAAAACAGCAGGGCTTGCTGTATAATTAAGCATCATTATGCATATTTGCAATAGCATCCTCCTCCTTTCTTCATCACGTCTCTTCTGAAGCAGCAGCTGGTTTAACATAAATCTCACATATAATTCAGTAGGGGTTTTAGCAGTGCCGGTATAACCTGTGATAGGTCACCGTGTGTAGTTAAATTTTAAGCGTCAGCACCTGACTCAGTTCTGGGTTCTGGCATGGGAGATAAACTCCAGAGATCATGAATATGTAAGATCTCCTGTTTTAGAGTCACTCACACAAGGATTCTGTGCTTATAAAAGACTAATGTGGTCTGAGAGTGCGATGCTGCTGAATGGAACTGCTGTGTGTCTCTGTGTGAGACAGACTGTAAGTTGATTCATCTTTGATGAGCGGTATTTTGATTTCACTCAGTACACATTAATCTGACATTAAAAATTAAAAGGACTTGCTGCACAGAATTTGAATTAGGTGTAAATAATCCAGATCACTTCACTGGGGTTGTATTTGCTAAAACTTGATTTGTAGCATGGTCCTTTTAAGGCAAGTCATTCACTTGGAGGCCATCTTTGAAACACCTCTTGAGCAGTATGCTTGGGCATTCTGTATGAGTGCAGAAACATCAAATCCTCCTAAACTGTTTGCCAAACATATGATTAAAATTCATATTTGGAATAACCAATCAAATTTAACAAAAGCTTTCTAATAAATTTAGTTTCGAAAGTTCTAATCACATAAAAAATTGTACATGCTCACTAGAGGGGAAAGAGGACACCAGCCTCATTTATGGCCATTTCAAGAGGATGCGATCAGAAGTCATTCTCTCAATGAAACTATATATCCACCATAAGAATCTATAACTTACCAGTTAAATAATATCCAACTGGATGCCAAATCCCCTCCCAAAGTGACATCTTTGTTTACAAGTTGGCGGGCCTTCAAGAGGTTTCCATCATGAGATTTGTGTTTGAATGGCGGATGTGGGAATTCATAAGATCAGATGGGACATACTGTACCTTGCGTTCATTTCATACAGATTACAAAACCAGAAAAAATGTCAAGTGCAGTAGGTTCATTTAGAGATTTCAAGCTTTATGTAGATATATTTCTGTGAGTATTCTCTGAGATTCCAACACGCTTGCTGACCACAGAGGATTGATAACAATAAATCTTGTCTTAAAAATGCATGTTTGGACTGAGCCCTTCCACCAAGAAATTATCAGTCTATAGCAGGGGTGCCCTAACTCGGTCCTATAGGGGCGGTGTTCTGCAGAATTTAGCTCCAACCCTAATTAGACACACCTGAACCAGCTAATCAAGATCTCACTAGCATAACAGAAAACTTCATGGCAGGTGTGTTGAAGCAAGTTGGAGCTAAATTCTGCAGGACACTGGCCCTCCAGGATTGAATTTGGGCACCCCTGGTCGATAGCGATCAATGATTGGCTCCTTATTATTGATCATTACACTTTTACCCATTCAAAACTATATGAGTGACACGTCTTGTGTGTTCTATATAATTGATCTTCAGTGTTTCAGAGGTGACATTTGCATTACACTGAACTGAATTGAACTGAACTTCAACTATGACAACTAAACTGAAGCAGTTTTAATTAATTAGTTTTAATTTAATTTCATCTATGTTCATCTAGCTGCTTTGACACAATCTACAGTACATTGTAAAAAACACTATAGAAATAAAAATGATTTTAATGATTTTGACTGTAAGTTTCGCTGCAAATAAATACTGCAATATTTGTTTATCATAATGGAAAATATTACATTTATTACATTATATAATAGATGTAGGGCCTCACGGTGGCGCAGTGGATAGCCCAATCGCCTCATAGCAAGAAGGTCGCTGGTTCGAGCCTCGGCTGGGTCAGTTGGCATTTCTGTGTGGAGTGTGCATGTTCTCCCCGTGTTGGCGTGGGTTTCCTTCGGGTGCTCCGGTTTCTCCCACAAGTCCAAAGACATGCGGTATAGGTGAATTGGGTAAGCTAAATTGTCCGTAGTGTATGTGTGTTAATTAAAGTGTATGGGTGTTTCCCAGGGATGGGTTGCAGCTGGAAGGCCATCCGATGTGTTAAACATATGCGGGATAAGTTGGCGGTTCATTCCGCTGTGGCGACCCCAGATTAATAAAGGGACTAAGCTGAAAAGAAAATGTATGAATGAATAATAGATGTATATATTATAGCACAGTGGCTCAGTGGTTAGCACTGTTGCCTCACAGCAAGTAGGTCGCAGGTTCGATTATTGGCTGGAGCAGGTGGCATTTCTGTGTGGAGTTAACATGTTCTCCCTGTGTCTGCATGGTTTTCCTCCGGGTGCTCCAGTTTCCCCCACAATCCAAAGGCATAGATGTTTATGCTATAGATGAAATGGATAAACTACTCAAAAGTCCAGCCCTACTCAATATTCTGTTTCAGTTGGAAATACATAAAGATACAGAAATTAAAGTCTAAGCAACTTTAATGCTGTGCTGTTTTCATAATAAGACCCCCACGTACATAGTAAGTATAATATAAAATTAGATAAATTTAAAAAATAAGCGAACATTTATTAATGTTGTTATTTCACTAGGAAACGTTGTGGCCAAATGAATGCTTCCTGGGGTGTACATATTTCACCGGGATTTTAAACTTACTTGATTTACATGAGAATGAGGATGCATTGGTGTTTGAGACTCACTGTATGTAATTTCCCTGTACTGATCTCTTATTATTCAGCTACAGGTATGCCTAGGTATTTCCAGATTTGCATTATATAGCACTTTTAAATCATGTAAACATATTCTAGTAGACCTCCTAATCAAAATTATGAGCGTTATGGATGGATTTTAATAATCAAAATCTTTATTTAACTAAATTATAGGTTTTGTTTCAGTCTGATACTGTCTGATACATTCAGTGTCCGATGCTGCTGCTTGTGCATTTGCATCTTTGTGTGAAGTGTGAAATCAGGGCGAGTGTGTGTTTGAGTTAGTGTAGCGTGGGGCGAAGCGGTGCTGACTCACAGCGTTATGCTCCACTCCTCCGTCCTGAAGAAGCAATCTTGTCCTTAGTCTGCTGTGTTCTGTCAGCATGCACTGCACAAAAGCACTACCTGTCTGGGCATCCTACTTTGAGGCTGGCAAAAAGAAAAATTACTTCTGTCCAAAATTGCACAGATTACAGTCCTTCTCCTGCATGGATTGTCAGAAAACTCCTTCTCAGGAAAGTTTCTGAGAAAAGGAAGAACACAGAGAATCACAGAAAAATGTGTAAAAGTGGTAAGCGTTGCATAAGATGTTCCATTGCACATCAGTGGATAAAAATACTACGTATGTAGCTTGAAATACCTCCTGAATAAAAAATGCTCTGGAAGACTAAAGTATTTTGATACAGAGAACACTGGTGCACTGGTTGTTTCTTCATTTGTTCACTTCAAGCATAATTAACAGTCATTTGTGCAAGTTTTTCTAGCAGAA
Organism: Danio choprae; assembly: GCA_903798125.1. NCBI lineage: Eukaryota > Metazoa > Chordata > Actinopteri > Cypriniformes > Danionidae > Danio > Danio choprae. The sequence continues at coordinate 2,616,633 of CAIGQW010004318.1, read as the reverse complement.
ACAATGAACTACTGAAATCTTTTTTTTTTTTTGAGGGAAAGACTCAGTCAACATGACTGTAAATATATTATTTTACTTATATTTTAACTTGTTTAAACCCAATATAGGAAATCCATTTTTAGCCCAAACATTGTATTACATGTAAAATATGTAAGCTCTATTGTGTATCCTGTTACCACTTGGTGTTGAATGCCAAGAGGAGCATCATCATGTTTTGTCCATCATACATATGTGAATTACTATCAGCACAAATACAATTTTAAGGTTATTTGACCATTAATGGGCATTAAACATAAATATTAGAGTACCGCCCTACATACACTAAAAAAGCTTGGTTATTTCAACCCAAATTTGGTTAAAATGTGGAAAAACTGAACTCTCAACCCAGCAGTCAGGTTTGTCAATATTTCTAAAAATTTGGGTTGAAATAACTCATCATGGGTGTGTCCCAGTACTGGGTTGCTGCTGTAAGGGCATCCGCTGTGTAAAACAAATGCTGGATAAGTTGGTGGTTCATTCCGCTGTAGCGACCCCTGATAATTAAAAAAAAAACCTGCATACCATAGATACAGTCAGTAACAAGCCGGCAACAATGTCAGAGTGTAGCTTCTCGATTGTATGAACCATCAAAACATATTATATGTAATATTTTGGAGAAACCACATGTGAGATCGCCATTCAAATGGTTTGGGTAATTTATATATTCAGCAAAGATGCATTAACTGAAAGTGACTGAAAATGATAGCAACTATATAGGGCCTCACGGTGGTGCAGTGAGTAGCACGATCGCCTCACAGCAAGAAGGTCGCTGGTTCGAGCCTCGGCTGGGTCAGTTGGCATTTCTGTGTGGAGTTTGCATGTTCTCCCCGTGTTGGCGTGGGTTTCCTCCGGGTGCTCCGGTTTCCCCCACAAGTCCAAAGACATGCGCTATAGGTGAATTGGATAAGTTAAATTGTCCATAGTGTATGTGTGTGAACGAGTTTGTGTGGATGTTTCCCAGTGATGGGTTTCAGCTGGAAGGGCATCCGCTGCGTAAAACATATGCTGGATAAGTTGGCGGTTCATTCCGCTGTGGCGACCCCAGATTAATAAAGGGACTAAGCCGAAATGAAAATGAATGAATGAATATATATATATATATATATATATATATATTTTTTTTTTTATTTTTTTTTTTTTTTTTAAATATTCCGATCTTTTGACTGAAAATTGTCATTATTAGAATGTTGGCTTTATTTTAGGGACAAACATTATTTAGCTTTGCTATCTTTTGTTATTCTCAAAGGAATACACAGATGGCTGTAGTCTTCTTGCAAACACTATATGTAACTAGCAAACGCAAAAAAAATCTATATTTTAATATTCTATTTTATAAATATGTATCTATAACTCATTAGCGCATATAATGTGTTCAGATACACAACTTCCAAAAGTTTGCAATGTATAGAATATGGTCTTCTTTCCAGCATCATGCAAAACTCATCTGCATCTACATCATGATCAGTATCTCATGTCTGTTCTCACCCAGATGGCTCTTTGCCATTGTTTTTATGACCAATTTGAAACAGGGGGCACACAAGCTTTGCTATACAGCCATTCTCCAGGTGTCCTGCACTTAAACACTGCAGTGGATGTAGACGATGACTGCAGCAGGATGAACCCCTGCGGTGATCCTTCCTTATGCATTCTGTACTTCCCATCCAGGGGAAATTTGTTGGAGGTGACACGCAATTTCCTCCCACTTACGCTTCCTCTTGCCTGCATTAGGACGAGCTTGGCACAATTTCAGCTTCAGGCAGGACAGTGCAAAATCACAATTTCCTTTGATAGGAAGGTTAGTCAGTGGCTAAAATGCTTTCTTGAGGAGAACGAGAGGAGACGGTGACTTTGGTCGCTGTGCTGCAGCAGTTTGTCAGGTCAACAAAAAACTACACATGAGTGCAGAAGGACCCGTGAGGTTACCGCATTGGTAATATGACCTTTGTACCAATAGTGCAGAAGCAGCATTTATTTACTGAGCTTATGTGTCTTGTCTTATGTGTCTTTGTTGGGAGACCTGGGACTCGGTTCACTTGGCATATGGATAGAGGACAATTGTTGCTCTGGCTCTGGTGCAGAATTTACATGGAAACAATTTTCAGTCAGAAATTGCTAACATTTCACAAAAAAAAACATACAAGTAATGGCAGGTAAAAATACTTTGTAATATCTATTTGCTATAAATGATATAAAATGTAGTGGGCTGGTGACACAATCACCAATATCTATCAACAAACTGCATCACATGACCTCACATCCAAGCGCGCACCATCACAATTTCGTCATTAAAGCAACAGGACTACAATCAGACTCCAGTCACACATGCGCTGACATTTTTTTTTGACCAGGTTATGGATTAAAGCTAACAATATTGTAAATGATGTTCAATTTCTTACACGGACCGATCGTTTCGCTTCACAAGACCTCCATGTGAATTTGGACTTGTTTGTATGAGCTTATTTTTTTATCTATAAAACCCATTCACTCCATTCACTGCCGTTATATAAATCACCAAGGACCATCGACTCAGCTAAAAATCTTCTTTAAGGTTGTATTGAAAAACAAAGTCACCTACATCTTGGATGACCCGTGGCTGAGTAGATTAACTGGAACGTTTCATTTTTGGGTGAATGTTGGAAATGATAGTTTTGAGGCTGTGAACATGAGCCGAATACTTCAAAATACATTTAAAACTATAGTTTCTAGATAAATTGAATGCTTTGGGCCAGTATGACACCAACAGCTATTGTTCCTTTTCATGTAGTTCTTTGCACAACACCAGATACATACCACAAAACAACTTAACAGTGTCTATGATTTGTAATCAGATAAGAGCAGATACAAGCAAGAGTCTAGAGTCAGAGCAGATACAAGCAAATACTTTTCTGCTCTGGTCAGTTTGCTCTTTAACTCACTTTGTAAGGTGTTGTAATTGTGATCCAGAGTGCTCCCATCTAATATACTGGTCCACAGGCAGTTTCTTCCCCAAACTGTTTACATTCACAGACAAAACCAAAATTTGTGCTATTTGTACTTTTACCACACTACAAAAGACATTTTACTCTTTACTAAATGTATAGTCTGATATAGTCTGAGTTTTCTATGTTCACAGTTTTTGTTCACACTACATAAATCAGGAAAATGTAAATCAGGAATTTAAACTGACATGGCTTTATAACAAATTCAGATTTATTGCTTGTAATTCATGAAGTAACTGAGACACAAGTTGTAAAGGCACCACCCTTTTCTGTAAAGGGAGCAACAGCTCATTTACATTTAAAGAGACGCACACAAAAATGCAGAAAAAAGGGGCATTTTACAGCATGGTATAATTAATGACCCATGAGGAATTTTTAACCTAAAATGTCACAGACACATTCCGGGGGAAAAAGACACTTAAATCACAGCCTAGAAAAATGGACAATGGACATTTTCACATTTCCGGTTTCCTCAGCAACGGAAGTTGTCATAGTTTGGTAAACTTGAAGTGAATGGGAGAGTACCACAAATATACTTTTTCTCATTGCCATATGCTCAAATTAGAGAGACCAATTTGATAGTAAAAAAATAAATCTGAATCAGCCATGAAAAAAAGTGAGCGGTGCATCACTACAAACATTTTATTTCAATCAAAATATAAAACACTTTCATAGATTTACGATATGACCACTGAAACGCATAAAAAAATTACAAGCAATAAAAGACATTTTATCTGCATTACATCGTGCTTTTCAATTATGTCCATTTGTTCTTGGTCGCTGGTTGTTACAGCAGATGAAGGAGGGAAATATGCTCCAATGTCATGGCTGTGATGTACTAACACATAGCGGAGTGTCGGAGGCGTCACATATGGTCATGGGCTCGCTGATGAGATGACAGCAGGAGCTGCCAAATTGCTCTCAGGCAGTTGGCACACGCTGACCTCCTGCCTCTCAATGAAACCGCCTGAATAGAACCTGATTTGAATTTCAGATTCCCACATCTCGAGATGTTACGTAACATCACTTATAGGTGTGAGGCGAGTCAGAAATACTGCACCGTCAGGAAAAGTCAACTCCGGGAGGTTATTTACTAAACACGCTGTACTCTATCAGTAATGTGGCAAAGTGTTACTTACATTTAGAAGCTGCTGGTGTTGTGTACTTTAGTCCGTGAACAATTATGTTGTGTTTAATGTACTTATCTCTAGTGGCACAATTAGAGTGCTGTGTGTGCGTGGGCACGAAAGAGTTTAATATTAAATGCATTTTATAAATTTTTTTTGTGAATTAATTTCACCTCAAGAGCTTCGCAAACTAATATATATGTAAAGCAATCCATGCCGGTGCAAATTGCTTCTGTGAATTTCAGCGAACCCTAGTGACCCCTGCTCTCGGGAACAGGTGCGTCTTTGAATATGAGTCAGTGGTCAATCTCATTTAAGGTATTTCCCCTCAGAGTAATTGTTTTCTATTTTCTCATTGCTTCCACCGACCTGGCTTCTCTGGCTTGCCTTTGAGTATTACGCAACAGTCTGCCTCCCAACTTTCCGCCGTCTTGTGAATGATATGAATATATTACCAATTCTACAGGATCTATGTTGGATTGTTTTTTGCTTCCTTCTGCTTTTGAAAGCATATCTGCTTTTTTTGACCCGTGACTTGGGTCTTTCATCTCATCTGTGTTCATTTAAGTTTCCGAAGCGCACACTGACAAGCGCTGTCTTGGGTTTTCTTGTCTCTTTTTTCTCATCTGACACACCCAGTAGATTTGCGCGCTCCCTCGGGTAGATGTGAGTCAACCTTTTCTCGCCCACCTTGCAGACGGAACGGGATGCTCAAGTTTTTGCTCTATTCACATCTAATTCCCTGCAACATCTACCAGAGCGGTGAGGCTAATAGATCTTGATGTGAGATGGTGTATGTATTAAGTTTCACAACAACAAAAGTTATAAAGGCTTTTGAATCTTCATGATACCCACTTTTATAACTCTATAAATCAAGGATGGATTGTGGCACCACTTTAAAACCTTGATATAATTTCAGGAACAATTTGCTCTGGCTGGTACAGTAAATACAGTCAAACTACCATTGGTCAGTCAGTGGTGATTATGTATTATGTTGGTTCAGTTTTGTGATTGAGAGTATTCTAGACATACACATATTTTGCATATTACATATATGCAAATATTGATCAATATACCTGTGTCAATTTTGTTTTACCTTTTCAGCAGGAGAGCGAAAAACATTCCTGTGAGCAAATGGGGGCCTTTAACTTAGCATTTATCATTGTGTGAGCGAGTACTGTCTTAAATAGTGTGACACACATCTTGTTTCATAACATGTATATATCTATAAGGAATTATGAATATATAATGCAATGCATTTTCTGCACAGTTAAACAAATTCTTGCTGCCTTATTTTATTTTATTTTTTGTTTTAAAAATATTAAGATAAAATATAAAAAAAATATATCACATAACTTTTAAAAAATGTAGTTGTGTTATGATTGGGTGGCAACAGAGGTGTGGATTCAAATGCAGATTTATTTAAGAATGGTCAGACAAGCAAGGATCAAAACAGGGATAAACAGTAGTATAAGGGCAAATCCAAAAGAGTAATCATAGTCACAGGCGGAGAGGTCGAGGCAAGCAGCAAAACAACATAAATAGCAAACAAAACAAGGGGTCAGAAACACAGCAAGACAACATAGGAAACCGCTTCGTAATGCCCACTGGGGAACCTTTTAATTCTATTTGATCTAATTTTTTATCAAAAGTTATTATTAATAATAATCAGTGATGAAAATAATGGCGCTATAAATAAACCACGTTACTAACGCCGATACTTTTTTCAGTAACAAGTAATCAAATTACTATAATTGACAACATTGGGCTGGGGCAGGACACATAACCAACCAGTTATGATGATTGGTGTGTCTGTGAACGTGGTGTAACTGATGATTAGCTTAGAGTACATTTCCATTACATTAATTTGCCAATCAGAGGCAGAGTAGGGCAGCTTGTTCACACAAGCACACTCATAGCACATTGTCCCACAACAACATTAAAATAGTGTACAGTAGATTAGTGTACAATGTTTTATATTTATTTTATAGTCATTTGACAAATTATTCATTCATTCATTTTCATTTTGGCTTAGTCCCTTTATTAATCTGGGGTCGCCACAGCGGAATGAACCACCCATTTGACAAATTAGATTTTTTTAAAGTAACGCAATAGTTACTTTCCCTGGTAATTAGTAACTTTCATAATTATGTAACTTAGTTACTAACTCAGTTACTATTTGTGAGAAGTAACTAGTAACTATAACTAATTACTCTTTTAAAAGAACGTGCCCAACACTGATGATAATAATAATAAAAATAATAATAATAATAATAATAATAATAATAATAATAATAATAATAATAATAATAATAATAATAATA
>CAIGQW010004318.1:2544401-2586969 GCA_903798125.1 Danio choprae | reverse complement strand
CAAATTGTTTGTTGTTTTGTCTTGCGTTTTGAGATAATGGAAAGGAAATGTATGTAGACTTATATGATATTTAATAGGTAAACATAAGATTTTTGTATGTTGTTGTCTTGAAACACAGCATTTCGTATGGCATGTGTTTGCTCAATACAAGTACACTATAGTTCCTATTCTGCTGGGCCAGTCTGTTATTCAAAATTGCTACCTGGAACCAACCTACTCACATCTAATATTTGAAAGTTGGTAGACCCACAGAGAAAAGAGAAATGCCATAAATGTGCTGCTTGGAACAACACAGCTGTTGGAAATCTAAACCTGGGGTCTGTTCTTTGTATGTGGATTACTCAGTAAGCTGGATTTGATTTGATTGATTTAATTATTGACAATTTGACACAATCCATGATAGTTTTGTGCTTCAAAAATCATCCAAGAGTCATAACAAGTCTGTAAACTTAAACCTGCTCGGGAACAGACTAATTTCATCTTAATTTCATTTATTTTCCAGGGAAGGTAATATTGAAAATATGTACTAACTGCTGATATTTCCTTTTAAGTGTCTCAATTTAAATTAGGGAGAATAACAATATTGTAAAATTATTTTCAAAAATAATAAAAATCTGAATTAAAAAAAATAACTTATGATTGATTGTAATCTACACTGAAATGAAGGTATTAAAACTGTCACAATATTTTTGTAATTTGACTAATATGAACACTTTAGGTACTAATATACACTTTTAGTATACCAGTTTGGACCTTTTAGATCTCATTCATATGTGGAAATTTATCCAATATGAATCGCATATGTGCCTTTTTGTCTGCACTATAAGCAGGTAGATCAGATTCTCTCCTGTAAATGCAAGTCACATGTCACTAATTAAAAATGGTAGCGAATGACATAATCTGCATGAGATCTAAAGCTAAATCTCACCTAAAAGGGCAAAAAAGCTTTTACATTGTCATGTAGCACAAGTTAATGCATTTAAGCATGTTAACAATAGAGAGCATGAGCACATTATCTGCCATGTAAACAATATAAACTAACATAAAACTATTGCATTCATCATGTGCATAAATATCGCCATGGACATGACATTTAATGTCTACTGGTTTAAAAAGCCTAGATTAAAAGATGGACAAAGGAGAAATTGTCTGTCATAAACTATAGCAAAAAAACTTGTCAAAAAGAATACAGGAATGACGAAAAGAGTGCGCTTTTATTATGACAGCTGTTAGTCAGTGCCTGTCTTTTTTTCCTGGTCATTGTGTTTTTGTCTGTGCAGTATAAATGCAGATATTGAATACTAGTAAAATAGGATGGAAGTGGTTGTCAAAAAAATCGAGTACAGTCACAAAATTGTAATTGACCATCAAGATCTGGTGCATATACAGATACAAACATACTTTTAAAGGGTCTCGAGCCAGCTTTAGTGTACTTTCTGACAGTGTACGGTAATAGACATGGCCAGTTACTTATTTACTGTAATTTAGTTTTTTTTGTGAAGGAATATTATATAATTTACTTATGTGTGATTTGATGAAGAAACATCAACACATATCAAAATGTTTTTTTGATGCAAAATTTATTTAAATGGGCAGATATGCCTTACACCACGGGATTTAGAAATTTGAATGCTACCACATAGAAAATCCTAATTGAATGTAAAACTAAATAAATCGATAAATACTATACTCTTGACACCAGAAAGTGTAAAACTACACAAATAGCATGCAGCAAATCTGGAAAGTTATTGCATATCATTTAACAAACTGTTTCATTTACTACAAATAGTATGTCATTTTGTTCACATGACTGATAATTGAATATTAATTAGATGATGTCATTTCGCTGTTGACTTACCACCAGCCAATCCCTGCATTGATGTGATGATTTTGAGGATTGATGGAACTGTCCTTCACAACAAACAAGAGTACAGACAGTACAGTAATCTCAGATCAATTCATCCAGATATTTTAATCTGATTCGCAAACTAGTTTGGAGAACCAAATTAGCCAAAGATCAATTATCAAGATTAAAAGGTCCAGGATCTGCTAAATCACATTAGAACTGTTAGAAGGGTTAGTTCACCCAAAATTTAAATCAAACTCCACACAACGCTCTGTGGGGTTTGAAATGACATGAGGGTGAGTAATTATTGACAGAATTTTCATTTAACCCTTTAAGCAAGGTATGAAGAATGGACTCCTGGAACTGTTGTTTGTAAATGACACTGATGGTAAACAATATCATTATCATCACAACAGATCAGATGTCATATAGCTTTAGCAAAGCCCCATGTAATGCTACTCTGAAAGGATTATCTCAGGATCTGTGCATCATGTTATGTTGTGTTTGAATCAAGAACGCCTGCTCTAAATAAAACACAGCCATAAACAGAAGGATTCATTATTTTCACCACAGACTGACTCTGGATCATTGCAATGTTTCTTTTATGATTAACATTTTACAAAATAATAAACAGACACAGGACCTAAAGTAATCCAGTAGATTAGGACATGCCAGATCCCTAAATAAAAGCTGAGATATTTGTGGTTTGTTAACTGTGCTACAAAATATGAACACTTCTTACATTGTGCAGTGCTGTTTAATAGTGATGACAGATGAAATAAGTCTTTTTTATCTAAACTTTTTTTTTTCATTTTTAGGGTTTAGCTGATCCAGGCTCATTGTGAATGCATGCTTCAGGCTACATTTTTGCCAAATGTAAAATGCGTTGCTCTGGTTACTTTTCCTTGCAGCTTCTGATAACAAATTCACTAGAGGGCGCAGTGTACATTTTTGCAAATGTGAAATATGTTACTTTTATGGCGGTTTGTAATTTACTTGTCCTTCTTGCACATGTTAATGAGAAGGTTTAGCTTGTTGTATATATCATCTTGGGCCTCACAGTGGCGCAGTGGGTAGCACGTTCGCCTCACAGCAAGAAGGTCGCTGGTCGCTGGTTCGAGCCTCGCCAGTTGGCATTTCTGTGTGGAGTTTGCATGTTCTCCCTGTGTTGGCGTGGGTTTCCTCCGGGTGCTCCGGTTTCCCCCACAAGTCCAAAGACATGCGGTATAGGTGAATTGGGTAAGCTAAATTGTCCGTAGTGTATGGGTGTGTGTGGATGTTTCCCAGAGATGGGTTGCGGCTGGAAGGGCATCCGCTGCGTAAAACATATGCTGGATAAGTTGGCGGTTCATTCCGCTGTGGCGACCCCAGACTAATAAAGGGACTAAGCCGAAATGAAAATGAATGAATGAATATATATCATCTTGTGATCAACTGACCTAAACCATTCATTATACCAGCCATGTAGTTTACCATGATTTTACATAGCTTTTACTGGTTTTGTGAAACCGTGCTTCACTGAACTCAAATCTGAAAGCTCTGCAAATCAAGTACAACGCTGTACAAAGTAGCTTTCCTGGTAGTGACAATCCTGGTAGTGCAACATCTGAGTCAGTCCTACAATATGTTACACCAAAGTCCATTTAAGGCAAGTAATTTCATTTAGCGGACATCTTTTAAATGCCTCTTGGGCATGCAAGTGCAAGCTCCTATCTCTTTGAATGGGGAAACATGAAATTCTCCAAAACTGTTGGCCAAGCTTACGATTAAATAAAATTTTGGATGCACCAGTGAAATTTAACAACTGTCTCTTAAATTTTGATGAAATTTTGATAATGAGAAAAAAAACCTACTTTTTTTTCAGGTTGCCCAAGGTAATGTGCATGCGCACTTGAAGGGAAAGAGATCACGACACTAACCTCCTTTATGGCTGTTTCTGTAGGACACAATTAGACATCATCCTGTCAAACTATAACTACCAGAAGAATAAATAACTTACATGTTACACAGTATCAAATAAATTCCAACTTAATCTGGAAGGCAAATCTTCTGCCAAAGTGACAACAACCTCTTTGTTTTTAAGTTTGTGGGTGTTCAAGCAGTTTCCGTCATGTGATTTGCATTGGAATAGTGGAGACAGGAATTTCATGAAGTCAGGTGAGACAGATTACAAAACCAGGGAACGTTTATTTGGTTTGTTTAAATGTAGAGATTTCAAGCGTTATGTAGATATATTTCTCAATTATTCGCTAAAAATTCCAGCATGTTTGCTGATGTCTGGACCAAGCCCCTCCCCCAGACAATTGTCAGTCTTTAGTGTTCAGCGATTAGCTCCTTCATATGAAGGTAAGGCTTCATTGCTAGAGCGGCCATATTGACTGTTACACTTTTCCCCATTCAAAACTATATGAGTGTCTTGTATATTCAATAGTCTTTGGTTACACTTGATCATATTTGAATAAAAACAAATCAATCAGGAGATTGATTTGCCACCGATGAGCCACCGTGCAATCATCTGGAGATATTATTCAAACTCATTTTCATTGGTGATTTTTATTGTAGGATTTTCAGTATTAGTTTAATTCACAAAATCATAGACTCAATCAATAAATAAAGTTTGGTTATTGATAGCATCTGAACTGGTTATTGGCTCAACACCACCTGGCAGGAGAATGAAGCACCTATGAGCAAAGAAGGCAGAACTGAAATCTATTGAGACGTCTAATAGATTGGCTTTCTCCAGGTGTTCTAGACCTCCTTAGGCTAGACTCCATGGCCTCGCTGTCAGAGTGAATGGCCTTCAAGGAGGGGATGAGTAGCGATGATGGGTAGTAATGATCAGGAGAGCTTTGTGCTAATGAACAGAAACAGAATAAACAGCCTGCTATACTTCCCACACATGAGCGACTGGAGCTTTGTGTGTGTGTTTTCCTCAAAACAGTGATTATTTGGATTTATTTAGTTTGCAAAATACAAAACAATCTTCAAAAGACTTCAAAAGTTGTCTGTCTTGCCAGCGAGGAGTCAGCGATACTATAGAGACACTATAGTGAAGCTTGTTCTAAGAATAAAGATGTACTTGTCGAGCAGTGCCGACTGTAACAATCTCTCGTTTTCTGAGTGCCTACAGGATGCCCATTCCACCAAACAGAGAGATAAAAGAGTCCATCCATGCACCTCTGAAGTTTCACTAAACTCAGGATTTCCTGGGCTTTCATTAATGCTGTGGCTCTGGGCCAAATCCACTGTATGTTTACCACAGCAGAATGAGCCTGATGCGTTTTGAGCCATGCTAAAAAGTACTTTTAAGAAGTTTTTCAAGTGTACTATTGATTCTCAAGGGCATTTCTTCCTCAAAAACTGAAGGAGAAAGTAATCCACAAAGCACATGAAATTATATGACTTTAAAAATGCACAAATCTCTCATTCCAACAGTGACACGAGCAATAAAAGTATAGATTTAGTGAAAGTTTTCAAGACGCATCATCAGTCAGCCATGATGGATAGCAGAAGGTGTCACGGTTGTGGGTGGAGGAAAGGAGCGAGGACCCAATTGCAAATAAAATGGGTTTATTAATAATCAAAAAATAAAACAAAAAGCAAAACAAACTACCCCGAGGGGGAAAACATTAACAAAAAGACAAAAAACAAACTTGACTGGGCTGGCAGGAAAGAGCAGGACCGGACAAGGCTGAACAGGACACGACAAAGGAATATCAGATGATCAAGACAAAGATGACGAACTGGCACAGGACAGCAAACATGAGGAGAATATAAGCACAAATAATTAACACAAACAGGTGAACAGAATAAACTAATAATAGGCTAACAAGGAGGGTGGGACTAGACAATAGACGGGAGAGCACATGACAAAAAAAACACAAGCCATGTGCTCACACAAACACAAGACTCGAACATGCAGCCAATGAGAGAACTCATTAACCGCGTGTTCACATGACACGGCACGTGGTGCATGTAAACATGTGTTGTCAACATGCACCACGTGCTAAACACAACACCAACAGAAGACTGAACGCAAGACACGAGTACACGATAAAATTAAAACACTTACCGTGCACTCACACATGCAACGTGCATGTTTCATCCCAGCGCCAACCGAAACCGAAACCAACTAGACTGAGACGCTGGGAATGAAACACCACGGTGCCGACAGAACAAACACAAACACCAGGACAAGAGCGCGCATCCAGACCACGCGCCGACCTCGCGCGCCCGCATTACGCAGGAGCGCGCGCGTCTCGCGCGCTACCAAAATGCCGCTCATACAATGACACAAGGACAGAAAACGAGTGGACAAGATACAACATACAGGACAAGACATGACTAGTGTCTGGACTCTGCCACCTAAACATGAATTTACAAGACAGGAGTGGCAGAACCCTGACAGAAGGTAAACACTGAACTGGACGAAGCTTTTGTTGATTACTGCTGCTGAAAATGATCAATTATTGCTATGTTTTGGTCTGTGCTAATAAGTCAAACCAAAAATAAAAACAAAACTAAAAACATTTACAGTACTAAAAATGGCAAAAGTTATAACAAATCAAGCAGAATAGAGTTATTTACACAGTTATGTTTGTGTCATTTATTATTACACTTGCAAGCCTCTCACAAAACTAAAATCAGACCTATTTTAACTTTGTTACCCGCTGTTAAAGCTGAACATTACATAAGGATTAACTACACTGTAAAAAGTGAAAACTTAAACAAATTACTTAAACTTGTTAATATTCAATGAAGTTTGACAAATTAAATTTATAACAGTTTTCAGTAACAAATTAAATTAATTATTTTAGGTATAACAAATTTTAGTAATTTATTTAAGTTGATCCAGTGTTTATTTTTAGTGTAGTCCTCGCCATAAATAAATCCACAGAGGCTGGAATGGCATTATGAAAACAATTAAATCCAGATGTGGTAATGATTGAACTGAGAAGTGATTATACTGAAACTAATTTATTGATGTAGATTATAGTGTAGGCTTAGTGAGGGCTTCCTGGGGGCTAGATGTAGGGCCAACAATAAGGGGCCAACGTTGTGCCAATCAGCAAACTCTGAAAGGCCCTCTGCTCGCAGCCTGCTGGGGACCCTTAGGGGTGATTTCTACTTTAGCCTGTGTCTGTATCTGTGCCTGTAATGCCGGTAACATTCTCTTCGTTGTACAATTATTTGCAACATAGGCTCATTCTGAAAACGTAGTCATATATACTTTTCTGGAGATTGCAAATTATATAGCCAGAAGTACGTATGGCTGCATTTTGTTTTTAAAACGAATGCTACGGGGCAGTATGAAGCCGTTCCTTACCAGCTGACCGCTTACCGCTCTGTTACCAACGTGCTCGCCATGTACGTCGACATACTTGAGACGCAGAGAGTAGTTAACCAAGACGACAGGGTTCGAGTCTGGCCAAAAGTTGGTCAAGAAAGCAGGTAAGACAAAAAAGCCAAAAAATAAAATAAACAAGAAAATAACAGGGCGAGAATGTCGTAAAATCTGAAAACGTAGTAAAAATCAGGTGAGGGCTTTTCTTTTTCTGGATTGTTTTTTAAAACTGTCGGTTGGGTTTAAGGAAGTGGCTGGGCGGGTAAATCGGTGCTTTTGAAAACACTATTGGTTGGGTTTAGGGAAGGAGGAGGGTGGGTCAGTCGATCAATCAGTCAGTCAATCATTCAGTAAGTCAGTTAGTCAGTCGACAGTGACCTCGCGAGAGAGATTTGAGATCTGAAAAAGCATACACAGCGACCTCTGGTGGATTTGCAAAAACAAAAACTGCAAAAAAATGTAGCTCCTGGGACATATTTAGTGCTCTCCAGAAATGTATATAGTGATATGTTTTCAGAATAAGCCTGGGTTGATTATTTGTAACCACAGAGGTTGACTCGGAGTAACTATCATGATGACACAGTGGTGAAGAAGAAGACAGTGAGTTGCTAACTAAATGAATTTAGCAAGAAATTAATATATAATGAAATCATTTATATGATTATTAGGTTGTGGATAATATTGGAAGACACATGAAAAAACGTCCTTTTCATACAGTTGTTTAATGAGCTGCATATAGTTACAAAAAGGTGTTGTGCGCTCCTCCAGCCGAAATGTTGTGTGCACCCAAAACAGACCAATACCGGGATGACATCACATTTGCTGTGTGCACCCAAGCAAACTTGCGGACATGTAGAGTATAAACCAGCCTTTAGGCTAGCCTTAGGTGGCAGCACAGGCTTGTTTGCAGGGACTTTTGAGGAAAAGAAAAATGAATAGCTAAAAATGAGTGCCATGGTTTATTTAGATTACATGTTAAAAAAGGCTTGCCATTGCAGTCCTTCTTTTGCCTCCCCTGAGCCCATTGACACCCTCTAATTATTTTTTTTCTGAGGTAATTGTGAATGAGTTGGCTAAAGTCATTTGATATGACTGTTTATAAATCCAACCTCTTTTTCCTTTGATGTTCTCTTTACACAAGTCAGTCTAAATGAATACATGGTGTTAATGGGAAGATTAAAAAAAAATTATGTACAGTAACACACTCGGATCATTGCTCCATTACACCCAAATCTTCAACTGGAAATCACTTACTAGTCTTTTTTTTGTCTTGCCTATGTCTTAACTGTCAGTGTCAAGTATTATTGTCTCTCAAAAGAAAATCAATTGAATCTATTGAACTGTAGCTTTAATTTGATATAATGTATAGTTATAAAATAAGTGTTGAGCACAGAGCACAGAGGCTGTAGACACTTTGAAGACTTTGAATTATTTAAAGTGCGTGAAGTGTTGTGCTATTTAAAGGAGTCCAGGCATGCAGACAACATTTAAAATCAATGTTACTATTTATTTCAGTGCTGTAATTACATTAGATTACCTCTGATGCTCTTACCCAACAAGACCTCTCAACAATAAGCTTTAAATAGCTTTAAAGTTATGAATTATGCTTGAAAAAGGAAATAATTCAATTGATCTAGCTTTTTGTGTTCTAGGCAGCATAAACATAGCTATTGCTATAATTGCTATAATATACCCTGATTTATGTGTGCATTATTTTCTTTTCTCGAATATCAATGTGTGGACATCTGTTGATAATAAATAAAAAACATGATTTGCAGGTTAGGCCCATTTAGGGATGATAATAGCTTTAATTGCCCATTTTATCCTCAGGAAATTTCAGTTTGAATTCAAAATAGGAAATGACACTGCAAGTATTGATTTTTTTTTTTTTTGTCACAGATTTCTGCATTTGCATTATTGATACACTTAAAGTTGTGTTTCATTGTCACACTATATGTAGTTGTCTTTTAAATTAAGTTTAATGAGCATTTTTCTCACGTCTCCCGAGGGTGTCTGTGTTAATGGGCATGTTTGTTCCTGTGTGATATTGACTTTCTTGCATGTGTCGGGGTCTCTAATGTGAGTGTATTGATTGAAAACCTCTGAAGGAATGAGTGTTGAGAAAGGTGAATGCACAACAGCTCAGTTTGTTTGTTTTAATCAGTGTGCAGCGCTGAAGGCCTCATGGAAGAGAAGAATTAAATCATATGCCACATCTCCAGCGACTTTGCTTTCTTAACTCTAATTACTCTTGAATCCTCCGCTTTAAGAGCCGAGTAGTTGAGGGGAATTCATAAGGAGGTGGGGTGACAACCTGCATTTACGCTGATGCACTGAATATCCACTGCGATTTTGGTTTTGTATTTAAAAGTCACATGGTCCTCCTGTGGATAATTGAGGTCCCTGCGGTAGGGCAAAAATAAAAACTAGATCAAACCAATGATTCATGGAGTTGACGTGGTTGCGAACCCGTAATTAAGACGTCTTCAGGATGAAACATGTAACATCATGAATATTAATGTGCATGTTAAGTGATAAGTGCAAGAGTGTGTTCTCGAGATAAAAGTCATAAATTCAAGATAGCTTACAGTCAAGAAATTCTTTTGACAAATTAGTTTAAAAGCATTTTTGTAGTGCCTATATATATATTTGTGACTTATTGTGTCCCATATTGCTAAAAGCAGTGCCAATGTTTATTTTTGCTTTACATTGTTCTTCTATTTTAGCAAGTCTTTTTTTGCATTCAGAAGTGCAGAAATTTGCACTTCTGAATAAAAATATGAATGTCTTTTCCCATGTAACATGTAATTGTCATCCGTAGTCCAGCCTTCCTGGTTCAGCCTTCAAAAAGTTTGATATTTATTGAGAATGATTAGGGTTGATGAGGACTTAACTGAACATACATCAAGGGTTACACAGTGTCCTAACTGCATGTGATGCAATGCTGCGATGTGATAAAATCTTTTTCATGTTCCAAGTTTTTGTCCTAATCATCTGCAGCAAAAGTTCTATTTTAGAAATGGTTTCTATTTTCTGTGACATCACGGCTGAACAACAGCATAAACTACTATGACAATGATCGCCTCAGGTTATGATTATATGCTTTATTCAGTCTTAAATTCTACCAGTGTGAGTTTGAATACCATTTTACTTGACATGTATCGCCATACTGAAATATATATATCAGTAGCATATGTGAAAAGCAAGGGACAAAGCCCTGTGGTACCCCATAGTGTGTTTTGATTGATATGATGCCTGTTATTTAACTTTTATACTTTCTAGTCCCAGTAATAATAATATTATATGAGATATATAATGCCATGACAAATTAAAGTGCACAACCTCACTTTATTAATTATTAAATTGTTTAGTGGTGGCCTAAATCCATAGTCAACAAACCCATGTACAATATTAAAACATACACAGCACTAAAAATTATAGCGTAAAACTGCAGGCATTAGAGAAAGGGTAAATTTAACCTGTTGATGATAGAATTTGGTTTTATCAAAACCATTTTTAACACCAGGACACTAAATTACACGCATTTACTAAAAGTCAATGACTAGGAGACTGTCTGTTGATCTGTTGGAAAACAGCCGCAGGTAAAATTTACCCCATAATGGTTCTAGTGTTAAATATGCAATAACTTTCGATTTCATATTCATTATTTCATATATTAATCAGGAAAGTTGACAACCCTAATTCTCAATCAGCACATTACTTTGTCCCCTGTGTCCCCAGTCCACAGTGACTGGATGTGTCTGAAGGCTAGCTCTGCTCACTGTAGCATAACAGGTGGCTGATGGCAGAAAAAGCCCATTGTGCAGCGCTGATGGAATTCTCAGTCACTCTGCTAAATGTGCCACGGCCATCTCCATCGATTTAGTGTCACTTCTCAGATGACAGACCAATTCAGACAAGGTGTACAGCATGGCAGTAGTAATATGATTTGGAGTGCAGAAAACCAATTCAGGAAATACCAGAGAGAGACGTGAGGTTCACATGGTTCTGAGCAATGGAAGATGAAACGTTGATAGGGCTGCTGCATGAGATTAATATGTTCTTGGTGTTAGAGAAGTTGTGGGGTTTCTTTAAATGCAGCAATTTAAATATGCGACCCTGGACCACAAAACACTTAAGTTGCACTGGTATATTTTTGAGAATAGCCAACAATACATTGATAGTTTTTCTTTTATGCCAAAAATCATTAGACTATTAAGTAAATGTCATTTTATGAAGACATTTATTAAATTTACCACCATAATTACAACAAAAGTACATTTCTAAGTAGTAATATGCATTGGTAACTCTAATGGCGATTTTCTCAACATTTAGATTTTTTAACCCTCTGATTCCAGATATCTCAGCCAAATATTATTTTATCCTAGCAAACCACACATCAATGGACAATTTACTCAAAGCTTTCGGATGATGTGTAAAATAAATTTTCAAAAATGTACCTTGGGTTTGTAGTAAAGGGACTTTTGTGTTTATTTAATGAAGACTTATTGTTTATTTGCTGAAGATTAACAAAACTGTATTTTATATGTTTTCCTTAAATTTATAAGAGATAAATTTGAGATGTTTATCTGTCCTCTAACATTCACTTTTACGAAGCATTTTAAACACCAACAGCCATAGGGAAATAATCCAAACACAATGTCTTGCATTGGCAAACGTTTGGAGGTCCACACTGACAGACAGTCTGGCAGGTGGAACGGCAGGAGCTAAAACTGGAATACATAAGCAAGCATCTGGATTTCCATTCAGTAGCTCCTTTCCTGCTCCTACTGTATGTGAAAATATGTGCCGTTTTTTATAATACATATAATTCTATGTATTATAAAACATTTATTCATTTATTTAGATTGTCATAGTTTTGGACATGTACAAATTCACTTTATTTTTCACAAGACTGAATGTCTGGGACAAGACTGATTGTCTTTACAGAAATAGTTGAGAGGAAAACGCCATTTGATAAATATGCATAACATGTATATATTGTATGTAGTACTGTAGTCGGGGTGACACGATGGTTCAGTGGTTAGCACTGCCACCTCACAGCAAGAAGGTCTCTTCGGCCTGGTCAGTTGGCATTTGTGTGTGGAGTTTGCATGTTTTTCCCATATTGACGTGGTTTTCCTCTGGGTGCTCCGGTTTCCCCCACAGTCCAAAGACATGCGGTATAGGTGAATTGAATAAACTAAATTAGCCATAGTGTATGTGTGTGAATGAGTATGTATGAATGTTTTCCAGTACTGGGTTGCACCTGGAAGGGCATCCTCTGTGTAAAACATATGCTGGATAAGTTGGTGGTTCATTCCGCTGTGGCGACCCTTAATGAAGTTAAGAAAATGAATGAATGGATGTAGTACTGTAGCTGTGCTAGTATTTAGTCAATAGGTCATTATCCCAAAACAAACGAATTTGAATGTATCTACAGTATGATTTACCCTCATGTATCACCTATGCCTACATTAATTAACCTTTTATGTTCCGTTTTTATTTACACAGGTGAACCTCGCAAGTTTGACCCAACATTTAGAGGACCTGTGTATAACAGGTAAATCAATCTTCATGACCTTTCGCGCACACACACACACACACACTCACACACACACACTCACACACACAGACTGTTATTGGAACGTTTATAAAGATATACTATGTGAATATTATATAGGTATAAACAGCATAACAGGTAAGATTTAGAGAGACAAGATGGTTGTTTCAGACACTGTCTGATAAGAGCTGATGCCATGATGACAAACTTACAGTTTTTGTAGTTGTTATTTTGTGAATCTTGATAAATCTATATTACAAGACCTTCAAAGTAAATTTGGAACTATCAAAGTACCATATTAGGTGAACTGTAATAATAAATACCTTGAAGAGTTAACTGCACCAATGGTAGTATCTCTCTCCACATATTACTGCATTTGCGATTCTCCTCTCGCTGTTGTCATGGAGATGCTCTTTACAGTAATTGCATTCCTTTTCATTTCATTCATTTGATCTCATAAACCCTAAATGTGTATTTTACAGGTAAGAGTCATGTGGCAAATGAACTGAGCTAATCCAATACACCACAGCTAGAAGAATTAAGGTCCTTTAGCTGCTTTGTAAATCAGTGGGCTTGAAAAAAACCTCTGCGTCCAGGGCTTTGGTTATTAATAGATTAATGTGCCCATGACTAAAAGCCATGCGATGTCAGAAAAAAAACTGCAAAAAATCAATGCCATTTAAAGTAAGAGTGAGTGGAGTCTGAGGAGCTGTGAAACAATCTGAAGTGGTCAGGCGGCAAACAGAGGCCCAGTAACCCACATAGAGAGATGATGGGTCATTAAATAAAGAATGAGGAGACTGTTCACTTCACTAATTGTGTTTGACTGAGGAAAGCAGAGAGTTGGGCTGGCAAAAATGTGGTTGAGTGAGAAAGAAACTGCTGTTTTATATTAGCTGTTTTTAAAGTGAAGATCACAGACCATGTTCAAGGCACAGTGGGCTTGTAATTTAGTTATTGAACTCGTTAGTATTCATGGCAGACCTTATGTTTTGAGTTGTTCTGTTTGCCTATGCCTGGGTAGTGGTTTAAAGTACAATAAAGTGCAATAAAGTACTAATTTGCTGCTCATTAATTGTTAGTAAGGTAGGGTTTCATACTTTATAAATACTAATAAACAGCCAAAATCTTAATTATAAACAGTTAATTAGCCAGTAGTTAATAGTGGGAATTGTTACTTAAACTAAAATGTTACTCTTTTTATATAATAATTTTCTTCACATTATTTTTTTTTTGCCTTTATTATAATAGGACAGCAGTTAGACAGGAAGTGAATTGGAGATAGTGAGAGAGGGAGACAAGATTGGGACTCGTGGGCACACAAAGCACAAGGGCACATGTTGGCACACTATTTACAAAATACTCATTTTAATTGAATGAGTGTTTAAGGTTCATCAAACCTTTATAATCATGACATGACGTAAAAATTTTATGCATACTTATGACAACTGTTATTAAGTGTCATTTGCTCAGTTATGTCTTTATAAATGCAAATATGACATTGTTTGTTATGACAACTTGACATGACCAAGACAACATAACTTGTCATAAATCTGTCATAAACATGATTGTCATAAGGCCATTATAGGTGTGTTTTGTATTTTTTTCATTAAAAGTGTCATAAATCAAATAATTTATATCAGTGTCATCAATATTTAATGACAAATTCAGCTTGTACCACTGTAGTTGAGGTTAAAAAAGATATTGTTATAAAAGTCATGACACATTTATAATGGCTTCATGATAATCATGTTTATGACAGATTTATGACAAGTTTTGTTGACTTGTTAATGTCAAGTCATGACAAAGACAAAAACAGGTTGTGATTTATTTGTTTATGTTAAGTTGTCATAACAAACAAGTCATCTTTGCATTTAAAATGTCATAACAGCAAATGGCAGTTGTTATAAGCGTGCATGAAATCAATGTGTCATGTCATGATTATAAAGGGTTAATGACAGTCTTATGAACAAATTAAATGATTAGTTTTATATTGTTTTACATTTTACCTAAACGATTTTATTTTAGCATTATCTTATGAAGCCACACAATTCCAGGTTTTCCTCTTCTTGTGAGGATCATTGTTGGAGGTACATTGGTCCTTTTGCATTGTCCAGCCAAACAAATTACTTTACATTCTCTACAAAAGAGATAACCATGGTCATTTTGGCAATTTTAGGTTGATCCATTTATCAAGGCATCTTTTGCAAAAAACAACAAAAAACTGTTCTTTGCGTGATTGGCTTCATTGAGCACATTATCGTTCTGATGTGAATATTTGGATGAGGTGATTACACAATGGATGCAAAGCAATTACTCGGCAAGACAGTCAAAGCACAAGACATTAGCCTCAAATGTCTATTGCTTTTCTTTGTTCCGAGTCTTTAACAGGAAAAATTAAGGATGAATAATTATCTGGCAGAGACCTGAATGCTTTAGCCATTTAAATTCCCCACCAGCACCTCTTGGATTCTCTTGAAGTGGGAGAGGCAGACGGGAGCGATTGGTTCTTGATAGCTGGAGATGTAATTATAGATCTCCCCATGTACAGCAGAGCCGCAGTTTTTCTGCGTTGTTCTCTTCTGACTTGATTACTTTTGGTGTGTTTGATCATTTGCTTTGTCTCACCATTTGGCTTTAAATCGGAGGAGGTCAGTGAGCTTGGCTAATGGGAAGAAGATTACAGCCATTTTAGCAGTTCAGAAGTCAAACAGGCTGAAAACAGCTGCCGACTTTCCGTGGAATACAGTACAATGAAAACAGCTCTGATCAGGGTGTTCTATGTTCTCCAGCTGCTGAATTTGTTGTATTCTAGCTGTCAACAGGCTAATGTTATGCTACAAGTAAGAAGGTTTGAATTCACTAGCTATTTTACATAATGATGAATGAGTGGCTAATTCGCATGAATTAAGCTGCTTAGACACAATCTAGGTCGTCACGGTGGCGCAGTGGGTAGCACGAACGCCTCACAGCAAGAAGGTTACTGGTTCGAGCCTCAGACAGTTGACATTTCTGTGTGGAGTTTGCATGTTCTCCCCGTGTTCGTGTGGGTTTTCTCTGGGTGCTTCGGTTACCCCCACAATCCAAAGACATGCACTATAGGTTTCCCAGTGATGGGTTGCAGCTGGAAGGGCATACGCTGCATAAAACATATATTCTGGATTATTTGGCGGTTCATTTCGCTGTGGCGACCCCAGATTAATAAAGGCACTAAGCCAAAAAGAAAATGAATGAATGAATGAATAAATTGCACAATCTACTTTGTAAAAGAGCTATAGAAATAAAGATGAATTGAATTGAATTAAATTGAATTCATACAATGTAATTCATGACTTTTCACCACTAAATGTTCCCATCACTGGGGGTGTCAACAGATTGTACAAAATGTGAATCAGTGCAAATTCATATGAATTAGCTATTCAGTTACTGTCACTATTATTAGCTAGTGTGTCCATCAGACTCCAACTATATGTACACTCCACCAACCATTCACCCAGACTACATCTCCCATCTTTCTTTGCACCTCACAGCTGAGACAGTTTACCAATTTGGACATTGACACACACACTTCAGTTGATTCTCAGACTGTTTCTTGTGTTATGATTGTATGCCGCTTCTGTCTGTTGCTTCTTCTGTTTATTGGATTTAATAGTGGTGGGCAGAACGAGGCTTTGTGAAACATTGAAACAGACAAAGCAAGTGTGTTGAGGCATTTCCAATCCCATTACCTAATTGCAATTTTCAGTTATTGCTCTGAAACAGCTTCGACAAATAAACAGTTAAACAAATCAAGTGATTATAAACCATGTTATATGAATGAATTATTAAGTGATATAATGGAGTAGTTAGTGTTCTTAAATCTATTTAAAAACTATTTGAGTTTCTTTACTCTGTTGAACACAAAAAAATTGTGGTAGCTGGCTCCCATTGACTTATATATACTGTATATATTTTTTTCCTACAATGGAAGTCAATGGGTGCCAGGAACCAGCATTCTTGGGTGAACTATCCCTTTAGTTTAAAGATACTTATAGTTTATTTCCTGTTCAATATTTGTACTTCTCAAGTTATGTGAGGCGAACCCAGGGGTCAGTGACTCCTGCTATAAACCTCTCACAACTCAGTTTGTGTCCATGGTTTCGAACAGCATCAGTACACAAGTATAACAGTCCTTGTATTTGGGTGAGTTGGCAGCAGTCTCAATCAGCAAGAGAAACACATGTAGTCAACTGGAGCCAGTTAGAGCTCTCTGCTGCCTGTAATCAGCACAGCCAATCTGCCGTCCCACAGAGGACTCACACAGCGCTGATATATAGAGCTGCTACTTTCAATACCCAGGTCAGCTTAACACACAACTAACAATGAATGTCTGCAGAATAAATGCTGCCTTTGCACAAATATACAGAACCAGATAACAAACCAGCATATACAAACTTTTCAATCCACTTTGGATTGCTGTTGATTAGAATATACAATTTTAATTTAAAGAGTTCATTCGCGAAAAAAAGTTTTCAGTTTGCAATTAAACGTTTTAATGCACAATGTAAAAACGATGTCTTTTTTTTTGTTTATGCTAATTCTTCATGCCTCACAGTGGCGTAGTGGGTAGCACGTTCGCCTCACAGCAAGAAGGTCGCTGGTTCGAGCCTCGACTGGGTCAGTTGGCGTTTCTGTGTGGAGTTTGCATGTTCTCCCTGTGTTGGCGTGGGTTTCCTCCGGGTGCTCCGGTTTCCCCCACAAGTCCAAAGACATGCGATATAGGTGAATTGGGTAGACTAAATTGTCCATAGTGTATGAGTGTGAATGGGTGTGTATGGATGTTTCCCAGAGATGGGTTGCAGCTGGAAGGGCATCCGCTGTGTAAAACATATGCTGGATAAGTTGGCGGTTCATTCCGCTGTGGCGACCCCAGATTAATAAAGGGACTAAGCCGAAATGAAAATGAATGAATGAATAATTCTTCATTTACACTTGACTGCTTGACATATGGGACCCTGGATCACTTAAAGTAAAAGTTTACCCAAACATTTTAAATACTTCATAGTTTATTCTCTTTATAGGTGTGACTTTCTTCTTTCAGGTGAACACAGAGAAGTTAAACATTATCCTGACTTTTCCATGCTGTATAATGGTGTAGAAGGCTTTTGTTTTGAAGCTTCCAAAATTGCATAAATCCGTAGTCCACAAGCCCATATGCCGCCAGCAGGGTGAAGTGATTCTTATGAGGTGGATCAATGTGTTTTTGTTACCAAAATTTTTCTTTTTAGAATATTTAAACTCAAGGCGGCACAGTGGCTAAAAGGTTAGCTCTGTTGCCTCACAGCAAGAAGGTCGCTGGCTCGAGTCCCAGGAGGCATTCTGCCAGGAGGTTCATTCTGCTGTGGCGACCCTTGATGAATAAAGGGACTAAGCCGAAGGAAAATGAATGAATGATTTTCATCATTATACATTTTTTGTTCTTGTCAGTAGTTTTGAGTTTTTTGATCAGAGAATCAAAGCAAAAGCATGTAAAATAAATAATTGAATTTTATTTAAATTTCAAGGCAGGCAGTTTTTTTAAAAGGGTTAAATTAAATTTGATTTAATCTGTGAGCTCTTCTATTGCTGTTCTTGGATGTACAACCTAATAGAGGAGCAGGGGATTTCACTGAACCATCAGTCACTGCTTTTGATGTGAAGTTACGCCTTGTGTCATCATAAATTGTCAGAAACCTCCGAAATCTACTGTGCAGCCTTTGCAAAGCATACCGTCAATAATAGTGCTGGCCTCTGTCGGCTTCTGATTTGAGCTTAAATTATTGCTCTGGAGATTTGTTTTGTAAAGTTTTTTTTGGGTTTTTTTAAACAATGTAATATGTATAAGATACTGACAACCATTCATTTGTTTTGTTATGTCATGCTACTGATATCATGACTAATACTCTATATCAAATGCTATTCATGATTTGCAACTTTTATATCAGTATTGACTTCCAACTGAAACAAAATGTTGAGTAGGGGGCAGGTCTGTCTTTTTGTGGATCATTCCCTTTGAGTAAACTAACGGTAAGCAGGGCATGGTTAAGAATATTGTGGCTGAAGCCATCAAACTGGCGCCAGCTGAGAAGGAACCAAACATGGAAGATGGTCAGACTTTGAAGATTAAAAAAAACTGAATTTTCAGTGGATTAACTTGCATGCATTAATTGTTCACCTAAAGAATAACTATGTGTTCTAAAAAAATAAACATTGTTTTTTTTTTTCATTTGCTCTTTAAGTGCATTGGCAACCAATGTCAGTCAGCTTTAGCATTTTTATTATGTAGGAGAGGGATGCTTCAGATTAATCAAGCATTTGATTAATCAGAGAATCTTGTGAAAAGTTCAATGGCAAGGTCATGTCTTTAAAATCATTGATTTGTGTTGGTGAAAGTAAAATACAATCAGTTTTGAATGCATGTGTGTTCTAAATGCAAATGTTGTCATTGTTTTGGACAGTATCAATTGTTCTCTTGAGTTTGGAGGCAGGTGCATGATTTTTTGTCAGTTCTGGGAGGTAATTATACAAAATCATGTTAGTTATGGACAAATATTTTTAGAATTACTAAAAAAGCTTTTGAGATGATGCGATTAAACTTTGTGTGCTTGTTAGTCTATTATTCAAAATTACTCATTTTCTATATGCATCAAGGAAATTCATTCTGTTATATTACATTATAGATTTTTGCATATGCTTTTATTTTATGAAATATATATATATATGTGTGTGTATATACTGCACATTTTGGAAACAGCTATTTAGAATAAGGGTCACACATCTGTCCTATTCATCGGTTATAAAAGTATTAGGTTGAAATTCATTTAGAAATAAAGTCAACATGATGCCACAACTACTGTAAATGGCTTTACTGTATGTAAACCATAAGTAAAATCAGGCAATGTAAAATAAGTGAATGGAAAAATGTCTGATTGAAAAATAAACTGACTAACGTGTACTGCATGATCTGGACATGGTTTAAAACTATCATCTTTTGGCATGATTTCAGATTCAGTGAAAATGGTATATGAAATCTGATCTCATCTCAATCGAAATTGAATCAGAAATGTACAATGGTTCCAACACTGGCATATTTGAGGGTGAAATCCACAGTGGGCATGAGCTGATAGCCAAAACTCTTTAAAAATATATCAGAGAAAAGATGAGACCTGAAAGTGGCTTCAGCAGACAGCAGTACAACTAGTGTAGGCTGGCAAGCATGACAATAATTGAGCCGCGACACTAGCAGCACATGAGATGGAGATGGAGAGACTGAAACAATTGACACAAAATGTAATACAATGAGAGTCACAATGTGAGAAAAAAAGCCCACACAAAAGTCCATAATTCAGATTGTTTTACTCAGTAGAGCTGAGATACTGTCAGAATGAAGCAGGTATGAACACACACCAAAAAAAAAGGTCAAAAGTGCAAAAAAAAAAAATGAAATGAAATGCAGAGAGAGGCAGAGAAAAAACACCACAGTTCAATTATTTAGCAAGAGAGAGATGTGTTTGTAAAGGCTTACGAGGGTTGGAGTGAATGTGGGCCATTTCTCAGACACCTCTGACCAGCTGATGCAGCTCTCTGCAGTTTCTTTCTTCATCCCTGAGATCTCTCAAGCACATTACCACTGACCAATCGATAGATAATTCTGAGTTTATACCCAGAGAAAATCACTTCCAAGTAATCACAAGTCTAAGAACATCAGATGAGACACATTGAAAAATACTTTCTGGACACTTGTCTCAAAGACTTTCATATAAAAACTGCCTGTGTTGTTTTTAAAATTACATCACACCTTCTGACAGTATGACTGTGTGCCTTTATTATATGGATAGATAGATTCTAGCATTGAAAGGTGGTTGCTAGCATTTCTAGCTGGTTGCTAGCGTTGTAGAGTGGCTTCTAACATTGTTAAATTGTTTTGCAAGCTTGTTACAAGGTTGTTGGTAGGATATTGTGGGTGGTTTCTAGCATCGTTAAGTGGCTGTTAGCATTGATAGCTTGTTGCTGTTGTGTCCCTTATGAAAATTAACCATACAGAATATATAGTTTTAGCATCGAAATTGCAATGTGCGAGTCTGCAGTAGTCACATTTTAGGATCTGCAATGTCGAGCTGGGAATATAATAAGGCAAGAATCACATTTTTAGAACGTGTGATTTGTGGAGTCATTGCAAAGTTTGGCAGAGTGAAATCTTTTCATTTAGATAAGGTATTTAAGGCCTTGTGTACGATTTTAAGCAGATTTAAATAATTTGGGCACAAGAAATGATAAAGATTGTAACTTTAACAAACATTAAATGTATTATTTTTATAATAAAGACCTGAATTCTGTTAAACCACCAGAAAACCATTCAAAAATTTTTTTTTCTCATTTCTATATTTGCTCTATTGTATTCATCTATTTGTAACGCCGGGCTGGCGGAAGATGACATAACGAGACTGAATACGAGATACATTAACAAACGGATTTATTGCACACTTACTGGGAACAGATACTGGATGCGGGAAGACAGCACGACACAGGAACAGGACCACACGAATCAAAATACCGGACAACAATGGACACAGACGAAAGGGTATAAATAGATGGGGGATGATTAGACTAATCACACACAAGGTATGAACACAGGTGGAACAGATTGACACTGATGGTGGCGGGAAAGACAATACAAAGAAATCACATGACGAAAACAAAGGAAGACACGGACGAACACTGACAGTACCCCCCCCTTTTGAAGGCGCGTCCTCGCGCCTTCAACAGGAAACAACAAAACGAAGGAGGGTAGAAGGGGAGGGTACAAGGGAGGAGTCTGAGGGAGGAACAGGAAGGGAACTGGAGCAGGTGGACCCAGGACACAGCCAGAAGGACGGCCCCGGGCGGAGTCGATGAAGGGAGGAACCATGGAGGAGGAGTGGCTGCTGACTCCGGGGGGCCGACCGAGGGAGACGCCGCTGATGGCAGTGGAGCCCAAGGAAGTGAAGGAGAGCCGAAGGGCGAAGGTGACGGCGAGGTTTCTGAGGGCCGGGCGAAGCAGGCGGCTCACCCGAGCAAGGCGACGGCGGGGTTCCGGAAGCCCGCGGCGTAGCCAGAGCGACAGAGGACCAAGGCGTAGCTGGAGGGAAGGAGGAGCTCAACGCAGCCGGTGGGACGGTGCGATGAGGTGCAGCCGGAAGAGTGGAGTCCAGAGGCGAAGGAAGGGCGACGACTGACCAAGGTGGAGCCGGAGGGACGAGGGAGCCTGGCGGAGCTGGTGGGCGGACGGCCCACGACAAAGACGAGGGAGGAGTGAGCCAACGCGGAGCCCTAGGGTTGAAGGACCGAGGTGGAGTCCGCAGCTCGGAGGCAGTAGGAGCTGACGCTGGGCGACACCCTCCAGAGGGTGACGCAGACAGGCAGCGCCCACAAGCGCACTCCATTTCCGGAGCTGGAGCGAGAGCTGGGGGGCTGGCTGACTGCAGCAGTGCTGGAGCTGGATGACTGGCTGCAGTTCTGGGGGACCGTGGGAAGCTACTCATGACCCTGGAGCTGAGGCTTTTTCCCAGAGGGAAGATTAAAAAACTGTGCAGAAACAGTTGGTTGCTGCCTGATAACAGCGGAAGGTAATTGCTGCCTGAAAACAGCGGATGATTAAAAGTCAAGCTCCAGAAGCCAATGAGTAGCCTCCCAGTGTCCAGCCGCTGTCCATCTGCATAGGGGGGGTGGGCGGGACTCTCGCTGTTCTCGCGGGTATCCGCCAGGACTCCCCCTCTTGGCGGTGTTGCCGGCTCACACACCTGGTCAGACGGGATTTGAAGCTCCTCCATCTCAGCGCGATGCCGCTCCGTCGCTCTAGGGGGCGATAGCTTATCGGCTGGGGGTGGCTCTCCGTCTGCGGTGGGCTCTGGCAAGCGCTCCCTGCAGGTGGATGATGATGCTTGGCTGGTCACTGGGTCTGGAGTGGCACTGACGAGTTCTTCCTCCAGAAAGGCGGTGAGTAGCGATCTTTTACTCGCCAGTGTCCACTCCATGTTTGCGGCGATGTTGCCCCGAGGACCATCTTCGGGCGATCGTGCTCTGCTAAAGATAATGGGCGTGCAGAGCACGTCGCCCGGAAAGCTGTTAGCAGTCGCTCAATCATGGTCCTCAGGGCTGCTTTCCCCCTGCTCCAGCAGGCGGTGATGACGAACGGGAAGGTGGGTAGGGTCCAGGGAAACACGAAGGGAGAAAAATTAAACACTGAGGGGAAAACAGACTATAAAAAGAAAAACGGGGGAATGCACGCCGCTATTTTTGGGTCCGGTATTATGTAACGCCTGGCTGGCGGAAGATGACATAACGAGACTGAATATGAGATACATTAACAAACGGATTTATTGAACACTTACTGGGAACAGATACTGGATGCGGGAAGACAGGACGACACAGGAACAGAACCACACGAATCAAAATACCGGACAACAATGGACACAGACGAAAGGTATAAATAGATGGGGGATGATTAGACTAATCACACACAAGGGATGAACACAGGTGGAACAGATTGACACTGATGGTGGCGGGAAAGACAATACAAAGAAATCACATGACGAAAACAAAGGAAGACACGGACGAACACTGACACTATTCTTTTGTTTGTTTATTTTATGCAGCGGCACTCCTCTATAAAAGCATCCCAACCAATGTATAATTATTCTTTCCAAATAAAGTTAAGTCATCTTGTGAAATTCTATTCATATCACAATCAGAAAAATGAAATATTGCTGTGTCAGTTTTTTTCCAATATTGTGCAGCCCTAAAACCATGGTTAATTTACCATAGTCGACTGTGGTAATAACAATACAAAAAGTATTGTTTACTAATTACTAACCAGAGTTTAGTAAAATGATGGCTATTCAAATCAGAGTCAATGCACCAAAACTTTTAACACAGCCTCATTGGGAAAATGTGCCTAGGGTTACATTTTTGAGAACCGACAAATATGTGCTAGCTGGTACATATGGCTGAATGTTATATGTAAAACAGATGCTATGGGTGGTACAGCTGACTGCTTACCTCTGTTTAGATTACTTTTCAAACATGGTTTGCTTGGTAGCTCAACAAGAGTAAAACTTTAACTTTAACCCAGTAACTTTGAGATATGAGATTTGACAGTGTCAAAAATGTACACGCTACCCTCTTGTAGACTTGTGAAAGCAAAACCTGCAAGAAGATTTTATAATGGTTTATAGTAATTTACTAGGTGATCCGCTGCGTAAAACATATGCTGGATAAGTTGGCGGTTCATTCCGCTGTGGCGACCCCAGATTAATAAAGGGACTAAGCCGAAATGAAAATGAATGAATGAATGAATTTACTAGGTGGTTCCTTACTTGTTGGTGGTTGTACATTGTTAGATTTTTTCTGTGGTGTTGTGGGTTATTTGTAGGGAAATGATAGATAGTTGCTAGCATATTATTGGTGGTTGCCAGTGCATTTTTGCTGTGGGCTGTTTCTAATACTATACTAGGTGTATACTAGGTGAAAAGGGATTGATGGTTGGTTTCTAAGTTGTTGTGGTAGGTGCTAAAACATTACGTGGTGGTTGCTATTGCTAGTGCATTTTTAGTCTGTAGTTACTACTATTTTAGAGAATAGTTACTTTATTATTAATTATTATTATCTATTTTTTATTGTTTTAGCTGAGTAAAGGTCTGTCGCACTGTCACCTTACAGCAAGAAGGTCGTTGGTTTGAGTCCCGGCTAGACCAGGAGGCATTTCTGTGTGAAGTTTGCATGTTCTTCCTGTGTTTGCATGGGTTTCCTCTGAGTGCTCCAGTTTCCCCCACAGTAAAAATACATTCGATGTATAGGTTTTTGAGAGGTTTTGACCACTTTTTTCCTGGCACATCTAAAAACAAGCTGAAACAAGCTTCTTCCAGTTTAAATCAGTTAAGATCAGCAAACCAGCTTATGCTCATTTTAGCTCTAATGTCCTAGCTTGAAGGCTTTGGGTAATTTCTAGAATTGCTAGCTTGTTGGTGGATGTTTCTAGGCGGTTAAGGTGTTTTGGGTTGTTCTGGGATTGTTAAATGGTTGCTAGCTGGTCCCCAGCTTGTAATTAGGTGGCTGTTCAAATGGTGGAGATATTTGCTAAAATTGTTATCTGGTTCTTAGAATTAAATAGTGCTTTCCAGCATTGTAATCTGTTTGTTTGCGTGTTACTAGATTGCTACAAATGTTGCAGGTGGTTTCTAGCATATTTAGGTGGTTCACTTAAGCATTTACAGATCACTGCTAGGACAGTAGTTGCTTGCCAAATATTTTACACCAGTGTATACATACTTAAGGATAGTAAATTAAACAAACATATCTCTTTATGATAAAGAATATAGAAATGGCAAATATGCCTGAAAGTAATTGAACAGCATGATTGAGTATTTTGTGAAATTGGTTGGCAGTGAGCAACACATTTAGATGGAAAGTGAGCTCAGTGTTTAGTAGAGCACTGACCCACCTGCTGCTATTGATAATGAGTTCTAATCGGCTTATGTGTTTGAAATCTCTCCTGCCCTTCCGTATCTATTTACAGAGGAGGTGCGCTTAAGGTTTTACATTTGAGGGTGGCAAGATTGACCTCAATCAAACCTGGTTTAGTGTAACCTTGGCATGAAAATTTGAGGCTGTATATTGTCTGTATTGTGTCTCGTTTTCATGTGCAAGTTAAGGGTAATTGCATCCATAATGGTTCTTGTACCTCTCTAAAGCCTTCACTCGGGTCAGTCCTCAAGGCCTTGTTTACTGCTAGATATATTAAACTCAAATATAAGTTTTCAGTGAGCACAGTTATTTATGACAAACATATTTTGCTACTGTTTGTGTGTAACTGCTATGCAATACGAGAAAGTATATAAAATCAGCCAAAGACACCTAGGACTTCTCTGCTGAACATTGCTGCTCCTCACTACCCTTCTAAACTTAAGGCAGGGCCAGTGGGTCACAGGCAGCATTGTGAAGTCATGGTGTACTGCCTTGACATTTTGACTGGCTCCCTGTGGTTTCATCAATCAGACCATGACTGGCAAACTGTGAAGGCAGAACGACTAAACCAAGACTCTTAACTAGGCTGAGATGCACTAAAATACTTTCTACTCTTCTACTCTCTTTGGCTGTTTAGTAATTGCATAAACTGTGTAATAAAGTATAATCCCTAAACCTACCTCTGAATCTAATCTAAACCATATATTACCTGTTCACAATTACCATATATAAGCCAGTAGTCGAGGCGGCATGGGGGCTCAGTGGTTAGCACTGTCACATCACAGCAAGAAGGACGCTGGTTCGAGCTGGGCCAGTTTGCATGTTCTCCCCGTGTTTGCGTGGGTTTCCTCTGGGTGCTTCAGTTTCCCCCATAGTCCAAAGACATGCAGGATAGATGAATTGAATAAGCTAAATTGGCCGTAGTGTATGTGTGTGAGTGAGTGTGTATGGATGTTTCCCAGTACTGGGTTGCATGCGTGAAATATCACTTGACAGATCCTTGAAAAAGAATAAATATTGCACAGGAGGGCTAATAATACTGCCCTCAACTTTATATATATAAAACATATTGTACTAATTGAATACTTTCCTGTGTGTTGTAATGAGAGATGCACAGAGAGCTTGAACTCCCACTTTCAAAAAGTCACACCTTTCAACCTCTGTGCCCTTACAGAAATTACCCAGACACAGCTGTCTACTCCAAAGAATAATTTTCATCAAACCCTTTGAGAGGCAAGCAACGCAATTTGTTAGCGGTGAGCGAATTAGACATTGGTAATTACTTTCTGCTTTCAGCATCTCAATTTTCTTACTGCCAGCCCATATTCAGCACCAACTTATGAGAGGCAAATATTACTTTTATGAATGCCGAAGAAGGTCTTTCAGTATTACCAGATATGCAGTCTGCTTACTAAGAGTATGTGTCAGTTCTGCAATAAACACAAATGAGAAAGAAAATATCAGAGATTAGATTTTTAGTGTGGGATGTTTGAAAGCTAGATAAGTTTTATATCCAAAATAAACAAACAGGTTTCTCATAATGACTGGAATCTGAAAGCAAAGCATAGTAAACAATTAAAAAGCATCCATGAATATGATTAAATATGAGCAGAATAATAAGTTTGTCACAATCACTAGGCCTTGCAGATTACTGGAAAGCATGCACTTTTACACTGAAATGAACTATTACTATTAAATGTATTAATTACATTTTCTTTATACTGAAAAAGTAATATTTATTCTGTATTAGTAAAAATATTCCACTGAATATTTTGTACCATAAATAAACAATGGGTATAATTAAACACATCAAATTCAAACTCCTGCTGGTTGAAGTGCTGTAAAAGAAGAGAAGTGATCATAGGACACATTATGATCTCTGACTGCTTTTTATTCACTGAAAGGCCATTAAATATCAGAGCGAGAAAAAGAGATAGAGAGAGAGAGAGAGAGAGAGAGTGTGTTCTGGACTGGTCCATTGTGTGTAATATACTACTTCCCTGGGTTTTATTTGAACAGTTAATTCACTTTAATTTTCTTGTCTTAAAAATGAATAATTCATTATGGGTTAATGGAAAGTTATTATTCACAATCACACTAGAAGGATATTGCTCATATTTTGTCATATTAATGCTGTTTATTGTGCATAGTGTTTGATGATTAGTGTTTTCTGTAATACTTTTTTTTTTATAAATTCTACTTCGTTAACATTAGTAAATACACATAACAAACTAGCAGTTGTGCACTTTACGTAATAAAGTAATGAACAATTAATGGTGGACTGTTGAATTATTAAAAACGAATTCACACTATAGGTGGTAAAGTCACCAAAATGTTAAGCTGATTTGCAGGTGCATTGTTTTATATTAATTCAAAGATCCTATAAGTCAATTATTCCAGCAATAACAGACAAAATTGTGTTTAGAGGTTAAAAGGATAGTTCACCCAAAAATGGAAATTCTGTCATGATATACTCACCTTTTACTTGTGAGTACATTTTCATTTTTGGGCGGACAATTTCTTTAATACTAACATCTTATACAGTCAAACCTCAAATTATTCATACCCCTGGCAAATTCCAACTTAAAATTACTTTTGTTCAACCTCCAAGTTTGCTTTTTTTGAGCAGAAATGACACAGGCTTCTCTTAAAAGATAATAAGACGATGTACAAGAGGCATTGTGGGAAAAAAAAATTCTCTGCTTTTACTTACATTTGAACAAAAACTTTACGTCAGGATTTGCCATGGGTATGAATAATTTCTGGCTTGAATGTATATGCACCCATGTTTTAAAATTGGATTATATGCTTATAATGGACCTCCCAAATGATATTAGTAAAAAATCATTTTTTATTTATTTTGACACCCCTGGATGGTCAGCCCTATAATTAGCTTATTTTGCCTATTAAACGGACTAGATGCACATGGCCTACTAAAAAGCTTTTGCTTACATTGCACTGGAAAATACACAGAAACACAAACTCTTCAATCTATTAAATGATCGCACATACATATAAACTATGAAATGATCATACATACAAACTGCATACACGCATCTATGAAACAAAAATTATTCACTATGAGCCCAAAATTATTCATAGCCCTGGCAAATTCTGACTAACTTTTTAAATTAAAGCTGAGAAATATGTATATTTATTTTTATAACAGTTCTGTCTGGTTCTTGAATCTGATTGGCTGATAGCCGTGCGATATTCTGCCAGTAACAGCACTCGTACCACCTCTTTACCCTTCACCTTTGTGTTTTACTCCACCCACATACAGCAACAAGCAGAGGACACTCTACAGTTTGACAAATATTCCTGCTGTTGAGAAACATAATGTACTTTTGAGGCTTTTTTAGTGGAGAATGTAGTTGTTTAGATTGCAACTTTGCAGTTTATTTAGAATGCATTATAGAACTGAAATAAATCTTTAAAAGAGTACAATTCAAGGCAAGATAATTAGCCTTCTGTGAAATTTCAGCTATTTGTCAAATATCTTGTCAATCTCTCTTTTTTGTCTTTGCCATGACAACAGTACATAAAGTTTTACTATTTTAGCAAAATACTAGTATTCAGTTGAGCAATTTCATTACTAAACTAATAAGGCTCTCTAAGCAAGTTAGATTAATTAGGTAAGTTTTCTGACGTGGGCCTCACAGTGGCGCAGTGGTTAGCACGTTCGCCTTACAGCAAGAAGGTCGCTGGATCAAGCCTCGGCTGGGTCAGTTGGCGTTTCTGTGTGGAGTTTGCATGTTCTCCCTGTGTTGGCGTGGGTTTCCTCCGGGTGCTCCGGTTTCCCCCCACAAGTCCAAAGACATGCAGTACAGGTAAATTAGGTAGACAAAATTTTCCGTAGTGTATGACTGTGAATGGGTGTGTATGGATGTTTCCCAGAGATGGGTAGCAGCTGAAAGGGCATCCGCTGCGTAAAACATATGCTGGATAAGTTGGCGGTTCATTCCGCTGTGGCGACACCAGATTAATAAAGGGACTAAGCCGAAATGAAAATGAATGAATGAAGTTTTCTAACAACAGTGGTTTGATCTGTAGTCAAACAGAACAATATCTAAAATAAATAAATAAATAAAATGAATAATAATGTTTAGGTCCAGCCAAATTAAAAGAAATAAGACTTTCACCAGTTTCCCAGAGATGGGTTGCAGCTGGAAGGGCATCCGCTGTGTAAAACATATGCTGGATAAGTTGGCGGTTCATTCCGCTGTGGTGACCCCAGATTAATAAAGGGACTAAGCCGAAAAGAAAATGAATGAAAGACTTTCACCAGAAGAAACAATATATTAGGAAATACTGGGAAAAATGTCCTTGCTGATAAATATAATTTGGGAGATGTTTAAAAATATATAAAAATTTCATTAATTCATTTTCTTTTCAGCTTAGTCCCTTTATTAATCTGGGGTCGCCACAGCGGAATGAACCGCCAATTTATCCAGCATATGTTTTGTGGATGTTTGCCATCTCTGGGATACATCCACACACTGCCATTCACACACATTCACTACGGACAATTTAGCTTACCCAATTCACCTGTACCGCATGTCTTTGGACTTGTGGGGGAAACCGGAGCACCCGGAGGAAACCCACGCAAACACGAGGAGAACATGCAAACTCCACACAGAAATGCCAACTGACCTAGCCGAGGCTCGAACCAGCGACCTTCTTGCTGTGAGGCGATTGTGCTACTCACTGCACCACCGTGCAGCCCTATTAAAATTTCAATAGGAGGGCTAATAATTTTGCCTTCAACTGTACATAGAAATCAGTTAAACCTTATAAACGCAACCCATCGTAAACTTTGTCTTTCTGTGACCCAAACAGCATGATTTCCCAAGGAAAGAAAGAACTGATAATACATGTTCCTGTTAGGTATCGGGGTGTAGGATATAGGCGAGGACTCCATAAAGCAAAAAAATGAGATTTATTTCATTTAAAAACAAACTAAACAAACAAACAAAACCTACACCGTAGATGGAATTAAATCCCCAAACTGGGCTGGCAAGGCACTAGGCAGGACTAGGACTCCAAACAAGACTCCAAGCACAGCATATGGATGACAATGAACTGGCACTGAATAGCAAACATGGAGGAAGCTATAAAGAGAGCAAATCAATAAGCAAACAGGTGAACAGAATTAACTAATAATGGGATAACAAGTAGGAAGGAACTAGACAATAGACAGGAGAGCATATGGCATAAAGAGACAAAAACAAAAGCCATGTACTCACTAGTGATGGGATGTTCAAATCTTTTCTATAAACCGGATCTTTCGGACAGTTCGTTTCAATGAACCGGTTAAAAAAAAAATCACTGGTTCTTTTACACTACAATGTAATGACATCATCTGCAATGATGTAATGACAATCCTCCCATGTTAGGACTCAACATATCAAAAATATACAGTCAGGAATCATAATTTCAGTCAGTTAAAACATCACCATGATGTGAAAAGTTTCTTACAATTAAGGTTTACAATCCAAATGAAGCATGATTCACTTACTATTTAAATTCCAAATTCTGTTATGAAATAAACTTACATTTCGCCAGATCCTCCCATTTAAGCCCTCGGTTTACCCGCACTGCAGAATAATCTGTTGTCCAAGAATTATTACCAGAGGAGGTATCAGGCATGTTAAAAAGGAAGTAGTTTGTTGATAAGTGCTTACTAGAAACGCAAACCATTTCAAATGGTTCATTTTGATTTGGTGAATTGGTTCAACTAACTCACTTAAAAGATCTGATTAAAAATGATTCATTCATGATCAGCCATTACTATTACTCACATCAAACAGGGCGGGAACACACAGCCAATGAGAACATTTATTAACCGTGTTTTCACATGAAGCAAACTACGTAGCACACAGCCACATGTAAACATGAGCGACGTGCTATATACAACACAAACAAAAGATACAAGACTGAATGCAAGACACGAGCGCACGATAAGTGAAAGAACGTCCTGGTTACTAATGTAAACCATGTTCCAACAGCTTTGCGCCTCTGTTCCCTACTTTGGGGAGCGTGGGTTACATTAGTAACCAGGACATTCCCCTTCAGGGGAACTTCGACGTGTGTCTTCAAGCCGCCTTTCCACTGCACATGACAAATGACAAGCGACGGAACCCCAGCACATGGGTAGACCAAGCAGGCATACCAGACATCATACTGGGCCATGCACTCAACTCCTCCGCTGAACTCTCCAAATGGGGATCTCGCTTTAGCAGAGCAGAATAAGTGCACGTATCTCCGGGTTAGGGGGCAGGGCGCAGCAAGTGTTTTTGACACTGAGCTTAGTTTCCTCCCGATTGACCAGGATAACCCAGTAATCGGGAGGGAACCGGCTCCACTCAAAGGTTATTTAAAATCTCACGAATGTGTTATGTGTCGCCCAGCCCGCAGCTCTACAGAATCTGTTAGAGAGGCGCCGTGTACTCATGCCCAAAAGGAGGCACCGCTCCTTTATGTGTGCTCTCGCTGCCGGGGGACACGGCTCACCCTGGCACAGCGAAGTGAGGGTGATGGCATCAACTATCAAGTGGGTCAACCTCTGCTTTGATACGGCACTTTCCTTCTGCTGATCATAACAAAAAAAGAGCTGCTTAGAGACATATGCTCTAAATGCGGTCACATTACGCGCAGTGCGCGGACACAGCAATAAAGGGCCGGGTCTGCCTCCTCCGCAGGCAGCGCTTGCAGGTTCATTACCTGTTAACGGGTGGTAGGAACCTTGAGCACATAGCTGGGCTGGGGTCTCAGGAAAACATGAGAGTAGGCCGGTCCGAATTCCTGGCATGATTCACTGACCGAAAATGCCACCAGAATCCTGATCGACACCAACACGACCAGCAGAGCTGACTTCATGGACAGAAAACGTAAAGATACTGAGTCGAGTGGCTCAAACTAAATCAAAAGAGGGATCCCAACAGGGCATGAGAGGGGGAGCAGGGATGGAATTAACCATCTCGCACCACGCACCTCTGAGGATCCGGCTGTTGAGGTTATGCTTTCCCAGCACATTACCATCTGCCGCTCCATAGAGAATGGAGATGGCAGCACGTCAAACCTTCAGTGTGGAGTGTGACAGCCTACGCTCCAGCTAACCTGAAGGAAGAAAAAATAACACTAATCTGCCATGTCAGGTCTTCTTCTCTGAGAGATGTGCTCCACACAGCGAAAAGACTCCACTTCAGGATGTGGGCATGCCTCACACAGGGTGCTCTAGCCTGAGTGATGGTGTAAACCAGGAAGTGATTCCTCTGGGGAATTCATCAGAGAGGACTATTGCGAGGAGTATGAGTTCGGAAACTCGGGTCCGGTTGGGCCAAGGAGGTACAACGAGCAAGACCCGCTCCTCATCTCCCTGACTTTGCATAGAGTCTGTACAAGCAGGCTAACTGGGGAAAAAACGCATATTATGTAAACCCAGGGCCAGCTGAGAGCCAGCGCATTTGTGGAGAGCTGGGAAAGCAGCTGGTGAAGGGCAGCTCAGGAGAAGCATCAGGATGACCTGGGTTTCTCTGAAGCATGCCCATAACAGCTGGACCATGCTGGGATGAGGTCTCCATTCTCCCGAGAACATAACTGTCATAAGAGCGTGTAAGCTGGCATAGTTGAGCTCGCCAGGGATATGAACGGCGCGCAGCAATTTAGTCGCGTGACTCCGGATGTGCAGATGGCGAACGAGCTGAGACATGCCGCGGGAGTGCACATCACCCAAATCTACGTTATCGCAGCTGTGCTGACCGTCCTAACCAACACATGTTTCCGCTCCCGTACCTGTAGGGTACTGGGAAGAAACACTGCCAACAGCTCCAGACAATTGATATACCAATGCAATCAGTCCAGTCCAGTTTCCAAGTCCAGTTTGCAAACCTGCAGCTGCATGCACACACAGCACCCCAGCCCGTACTGGAAGCATCTGTCAAAGTGACAGGAAAACTGGACACTTGTTCTAAGGGCACTCAGGCTTGTAGAAGGCAGGGTCCATCCAGGGACCGAAGGTGTGGCGACACAGCGAAGTGATGGTCACCATCTGGGGACCCGATTGCCGAAGCCAGCGCTGAAAGGGTCTCATATGAACAATTTGAGCGGCGTGATAGGGGCTACTAATGTCATATGCCCCAGGAGCCTCTGAAAAACTTCAGTGAGACTACTGTAATCTGCCGAATTGTATCGGACAGGGCAGCACTAGCCCAGTGCACTCTTAGTAAGGCACATCATAATGGAGACCGAGTCCAGCTCCATCCCGAGATAAGAGAAACTCTGCCCGAGGGAGAGCTTGCTCTTTCTAATGAGCTACTTCCGAATGAGCTACTACGATGGGCTGAGCAGCGCTAACCAGGCTGACAGACTCCAAACAAGCAGCTTTGAGATGGGGAGTGCTCAGATCCTTAGATCTGCCCGCATGCTAAACGCTTTCACTGGGAGCAACGGGGGTTGCTTGCAAGCCGCAATCTCAGCTGCTTAACAGACATGCCCTCACAGTGAGAGCATGAGCTGTCCGTGAGCATGAGCTGTCCACAAGCACTGTGATGCAATACCTGTGCCCATCATCAGGAGATTGGAACCACAGTATCTAGAAACGCAAGGTCGGAACAGCGTCTTGAAAAAGACGTGTTGCCTTAACGTGTTGCTCTCTTAGGGGAAATATGCTCTTTTATTAGACTGCTCTTTTAGAAAATCAAAATGCCCAGGGACATGAGAATCACCCAGCTCGACCGCCGATGTTTGGATCCCCCACTTTGGATACATGAAGCTTGATCTCTCTGGATTCTGCTTAGCAGATGTTATCTCTTCAGTCGCTCTGTGAGGCTCTGAGGTGAAAATTCTAACTGCTCGCTCTGCATGTGCTGCTTATATACTCTATTAATGATTAATCACCGGCACCTACGGAGCTGAGCTCTGCCAACTCGTTGGCATTCATTGGCCTGTTTTCTTACTCTTCAGAGTGATTGGTCGTCTGGCGAACTCCCAAAGTGTGAAGACACACGACGAAGATCCCCTGAAGGGGAACACCTACCATGCACTCACATATGTGGCATGGTTGTTCAAACCTGAAGTAGACTGAACAGCATGCCACAGACAAAAAAAATGAACACCAAGTTTGTAACCAAAATTGCCCACTACACCCTCAAACAGTGCACTATTTGAGGCAGCAGCCATTTTTAGTGGTGTCTGAAACCATAGTGGATGTTATGAAGTGCACACAATCAATCCCACAATGCACAGCAATAACGAGTCTACAGCCCTTGCACACTCAACAGCTAGGAAAAACCCATAATTAGGGGTGGGTGGATCGATTCTAAAGTATCGATATTTTTGTACTGGCAATGTATCAAAAGAATCAATCCTTAAACCCTTTTTTTTTAATGAGTGATCACTGATTTAAAAATATCTTAATAATACTAATAATGATAGCGCAGCATAGTATATAAATATTTACTCAGACAGGAATATGAATGGGAGCTAAAACAGTGATTGCTTGCAGCCTGACACTTTCAGCACAGTACACAGCCCACACACACACCCAGTGAAGGTTTTAAAACTCAACCGCAAGGGCTGTGGACATCATGCCTAAACGAAAAAGAAGCATTATCTGGAGTTATTTTACTCCAGTTAATAATGATGTGACTTTGTGTGACACTTGTCACAAAAACAGGCTTAATAAGGAGAGTGTCAACAGTCTTTTTCACTTTAAAAAATCAAAGGGAAGAAATGTAGGTTTATAAAATTAAACAAGATTTGTGCAATGTGTTATTTTTTGTTATATATGGTGATATAGCCAAGTTTTGTTTAATAATATTCTGTAATTTTAATCAATGTAAAAAGGAATTATGTCTATTGTATTTTACTTATTACTCTGCTTATAATAATAATAATAATACTGAAGGGGATTAAAAAAATATATTATGAAATGACTATAAAACATTTCATTGAAGTATTGATATCAATAACGACGATACATTTCCTGAAATACTTGATATCAAGTCAGAAAGAAAATAATAGGAATCACCCATCCCTACCCATAATTCACGGTTGAATGCATTAATTTTTCAAAAGATGACATCTAAGGCACAATCCTATCGGTGTTTAAAAAATATTAAAGTAATGTTTGTATACATGACAAAAATCAAAAGTCTTTGTTTCATTACTAATAGACAGCTCACTAAGTGTTCAATAACTATCGCAGGGTCTGATCAAGAAGTCAGAAAATCAAATCCTTCAAAGGAATTTATCAAACAGCAAAACACAAACAAACCAGTATTCCTTCCAGTGCTCGAATTCACACACTCGTTTCATTCACTTCTTTTTGTGGACTAATGTAGTGAATAGTAAATGAGGGTATAGTGGGTGATTTCTGATACAACACAGGACAAGCAAACACGAGACCCAAGCCTACATTGAGAATGTGCAGCTCGATTTTAGCCATGAGCTCTGACAGTTCCAATCCAATTTATGCCTTTTTAAATAAAGTGTCTGCCAAAAAATGTAACATTAAACTCACTTTCATGTAAGTTTAATCAACTGTAAGCATTAAACAAACCTACAGAATATATGGCGTATTCACACAAAATGTTTGTATAGTGCTAAACAAAGTATTTTATTAGTTCTTTACATCATTTCGATTCAACCGACATGATTAACATAGCACTTTGTCTGGGTCTCTTTTTTTCTCTTGTAATATTCTTGTACAGTTGCTCTTCTTTATTCTGCAAGCATGTCACTCTGTCGACCTTGTCAAAGATTTGCATGTGCGACACTATCTCTAGAGTATATTAGATGTGCGCCGGCAGTAGATGTGACCTTGCTGCTCTCAATGTTATCGGCTCACATTTGAAAGATGTGGCTAAAATCAGCAGCATATATCGACTTATTTGGTCGATATTCTGTCTATGGAATTGTATTCGTAAGAGATAATATCCAGTCAGCCAGTCAGCAGTCATCTGTTTTTATTAAGCTCTCTCATGCTGCTCTGTCATATATAAAGTTAAAGGCAAAATTATTAGTGAAATTTTACTTATTTTTCAAATATTATGTTGTCTTGCTCTGATGTTCAAGGACATTTTCACAGTATTTTTATATAAAATAAAGTCATATTTTTTTCTCCTGGCAAAAGTCTTATATAATAAAAGCAGTTTTTATGTATATATTTTATTTTTTAGCTCAATTTCATTAGCCCCCTTAAGATTTTTTTTGTCCAAAAACTTGCTTAATTAACCTAACTTGCTTAGATAAACTAATTAACCCAGTTAAGCCTTTAAATTAAACTTGATGCTAAATACTAGTACACTGCAAAATAACAACTAAAATTGTATGTACTGTGAATGAACTGCCACATTAAGTTATTTACTGCACTAAATTCAATGAGTATATTTCAATTATGTTGAAGTGATTAGGTAAAAAGTTATTCAGAGATGCTTGTTTTTCTTGGACGAAACAATACACTGTTTATTATGAGTGATATATGCAGTTTTCAGTAATTTTGTGGTTCTGCTCATTAAACTTTATAAAAAAAACTTTATTCTCTTTGTTGGTTTCCATCATAAGCCGAAAACACATTACTCAAATGAACATTCTTAGCTTACTAACTACATTTGTAAGATTAAATTAAGATTTCTTATCTCTTTGAAGACAACAAATTCTAAAAATGAAACTTTATAAAAATGAAATATATATATATATAGAATTTTTAAAGATTCCATTTATCACAAACTAAAGCCTTTTTTGTCCAAACAGATAAGTTGTGTTAATAGTTATAGCAGAACTTATAGAAAAAATTTTTCCTCATTGGCACCCAATTTAAAGTCATCCCCCACAAGAGACAATTTGAGTTTTTTTCCCACCAATTAGATTTTTTTTTTTTGATTGACAGTATGTACTCAGCTCAGATAATTGACTGAATTTAAACAATCGGCCAATACCAATTGCTTTATTATCAAGACTGATATCTAAACATTAATTTAATTTGTTAAAGGGATAGTTCATCCAAACATAAAAAGTCTGCCATTATTTACTCATCATTCACTTATTCCAAACCAGTTTTATTCTCTTTTTTTTGTTGAACACAAAATATGATATTCTGAAAAATGTTGGAAACCCGTTTTCAACATTATTCAAAATATCATATTTTATGTTCAACAGATCCAAAAAAAAAAAAAGAAAAAAAAGAAAAAAGGGTTTGAAAATGATGAGATGATTTTCTTTTTGAAGTAAACTATACTTTTAGAGTCAAGGCAAAAAAGCACAATTTTAATGATTGGGATGTGGTGCTTTTTATTTGTGTTTTAAACTACTTCATGCATTTGATTTTATATAAAATAATTTT
The DNA here is from genome assembly GCA_903798125.1 of Danio choprae. Taxonomy (NCBI): domain Eukaryota; kingdom Metazoa; phylum Chordata; class Actinopteri; order Cypriniformes; family Danionidae; genus Danio; species Danio choprae. The sequence goes on along the minus strand of CAIGQW010004318.1, from coordinate 2,549,354 downwards.
GTTAATAATAATCATTTTATGTATGATAATAATCAAGCCCGCAAATACCTAATAGCATTTGTGCTATTAATAACTCTTAAGACACATTGGTATGCGCTACCTTCACGAAATTTCAAATTTATAAAATTGACTATGAAAGTTTTATTTTTGGGATAACAAAAATACCTTTGTGGACCACAAAATCAGTCATAAGTGTCAATATTTGGAAAAAAAACAAAAAACAAAACATTATGCATTTATGAAGTGTGCTTCACAAAGGGGAGTGGGTTTGACAAACCACCTGTAGAAACAATCTTCTCTTAAAAAAAAAAAAAAAAACCATTGTACATTGTAAAAAAAAAAAACCATTGTACAAACAAATTGTATCAGATTTATCCTAATTATACATGTTCAACATAAGACTGGTTTTGTGGTCCAGGGTTACATTTCATTAATGAGTTTCTGTGAAATTCACACAGCCTTTAATATCTATAATATATTTTTGTTGTCTGGTTTTGCAGAGGCTGTACGGATGTGCTGTGCTGTGTGCTCTTCATCATTGTCATCCTTGGCTACATTGCACTGGGAACTGTTGGTGAGTACTGCATCCTGCATCTATAGTGCATCTATATGAACAAACTTTAATCATTTTATTTTATTGAGAGACAAACAGCATGGTTTTCACGTCTCAGTGGTGGATAATAATGAAGTATTTTTACTTCACTAAAAGTATCTCTATTTAATCAGAGTAAACAAAATAGTGTACTTCTTATTCAGTTACAAGTCATGAATGTTTATAAACTCTTCACTTCATATTAAGTGGCCTTAAAGGGGTGGTTCCTTACAATATCATATTTTAAACTTTAGTTTTTGTGTAATGTAGCTGTGTGAACAAAAACAACATCACTGAATGTAAGATGCTCTTTGGCTTTTACAGAGTTATCTTAGCAATGCCTACAGCTGAAGAAGTTTGGGGACTACAAAAAAATACATCCTGGTTAATGATGTCATAAACCCTTCAGGTTACATGCATACACCCCGCGCAGCAAAGGAGCGTGGCCACAGAGGCGCTGTAATGTTGTAGATGAGAAAGCTAAAATGCCATCCAAACGCTGGTATTTTAACAGAGCTTGTTCTGTTTCTGTATTTGGGCTTCCAAAGGACTTGACACATATAGAGAAGTGTTTATAATTTAATTTTAATTATGTTCCAGTCTAGAGAATTATAAAAAGATAGCTCTCTAGCATTTGACAAAGGACAGCTTTCAGAATATTTCCCACTTCAGTGCTGGATTTGGCTGAAAATGTATTAAAGAAGGAGCAGTTCCAACGATAATAGTAGAAGCTGTGGATTGTGAGGCAAAACCTGTAAGTATTTTTATTTGTTAAAATTGATCTATTACGTGCATAGTTACTAGCGTTAACTGTATGCTGTAGCAAGGACATAAGGTTGTTAACAAGGATGTAAACAACTGGAAACGCTGCTTGGTACCGTTAACAATTTTGTCATCAGCGCATGCAATCTCTCTCTATGCATCCGTTTTCTGTGTGTTCTACATTTGAAATAATGAACTTGAGTTCGCAAAAGATATGTGAACAATTTGTCTTACATATACATGCTTATAACCCGAATATATATGAAAGACAGTTGTCAATTTTTACATTAGAAAGTAGGCATGTAGTTCAGCTATGTCCTCTTCATTTTCTGTTTGATTCAGGCTCAAACTGAAACAGCTACATTGACTGACATTATTTACACAAGGCAAAGCGTGTGCTAGTAGAGGCATGACGCTTTCTGGTGATGTGGAGCCAATCCGCGAATCACAACACATTAGGTTAGCTGACCAATCAGAACCTGTTGAGGGCGGGCCTTGGAGGAACCAGGAAAAATGATAGTCATTTTCATGTTAGCTGAGTAGCAGTATATAATTAAAGTAAGATATGTGAAATAACAGCATGAATTTTTCAAATAACTAAAAAACACACCCCATAAACACAATTAAGCCTCTGCACCACCCCTTTAACTACCAGGTATTTACATCAACATATTAATACTTTTATTATACTTTTATAATTATACTTTTGTTCATATTATTGCACAACACTTATAGGGCTATTGAGGTGAGATAGGGGCAGGTTTGGTGTTATAGGTAGGTTTAAGGGTGGGTTAAGGTGTAAGATGTAGGTAAACAGTGTAATTATAAATGGAATTACAGAAATTAATTACAGATGTAATTACAATGGACCCTTTTCACAAGCCTGTTATGATGCGTTTAACGGTCATCAGCATCTTAAATCCTTGAAGGTTTTTAATATTTAGATTTTTTTTTTATGTATCAACATTTACATGTATTTATGAATGTATAATATCATCTTGGGCAGCACGGTGGCAGAGTGGATAGCATATTCGCCTCACAGCAAGAAGGTCGCTGGTTCGAGCCCCGGCTGGGTCAGTTGGCATTTCTGTGTGGAGTTTGCATGTTCTCCCCATGTTTGCGTGGGTTTCCTCCGGGTGCTCCGGTTTCCCCCACAAGTCCAAAGACATGCGGTACAGGTGAATTGGGTAAGCTAAAGTGTCCGTAGTGTATGAGTGTGTGTGAATGAGTGAGTGTGTATGGATGTTTCCCAGAGATGGGTTGCGGCTGGAAGAGCATCCGCTGCGTAATACATATGCTGGATAAGTTGGCGGTTCATTCCGCTGTGGCGACCCCAGATTAATAAAGGGACTAAGCCGAAAAGAAAATAAATGAATGAATGAATGAATAATATCATCTTTGCTTTAAATGACAAAAAACGAATTAGCGCTTGTACGAGGTGTTTCTAATCCAACGTCTATGGGACAGAATAGTAAATTTGACCTTATTCTCTCCTCTGGCTGCCGTCATCAGTCTCACACTATTTTTTTTTTCCTTTTTCTTTATAACATCATCGTGGAGTTTTTCTTCTATTATTTCAGCAAATAAGATTGTAAAAAAAAAGATTTGTTGTATTCTCCCATTCACTGCGCTGTAAGTTTTCCAAACTAAGACGACTTCCGCTACTGAGAAACCCGGAAATGTGAAAAGGGTTTGTTACACAAAATGTAATATTTTTTATAAATATAAGTACAATTATAAGAACATGCATGTACATATACGTGCATTGTATCAAATGATTGATTTAAACGTAAGAACATGGTAGTTAATGCCACTTAATATATAATAAGTGGGACCGTAAATGTTTATTTTGAACTGGAAAAAATAACCTGATCAGACACTAACAACTGATTTGTAAACATGCTGAATCTTGTAAGTTAACCTGTTAACACTAAACTATTCATTCTTAAATCTGTTTTCAAATTCAAATAATCGTTCAGAGAGAGTTGGCAGTAACAGGCTAAATGATTCAATTGGTCCATCAGAGCAGGTCTCCAGTAAACAAACAATTCACTAAATTTGCAAACCAATTTGTAACCAATAGGTTAAATGGATAGTCCAGGAAATTTACTCTGGTTTTAAACATTTATAGTTTATTTCTTCTGTTCAATCCACAAGATATTTTGAAGAATGCTGGTTGCTGGGACCCATCGACTTCAATAGTAATTATTGATTAAAAAAATACTATTGAAATCAATGTTTGACATCTACCAGCATTTTTCAAAACAATATCTTCTTTTGTGTTCAGCAGAAGTAAGAATTTGAAATAGGTTCTGTATAAGTGAAGGGTAAGTAAATGTTGACAGAATTCCTTTAAAAATGGGAAATCCTCTCAGCTTGAGTGACCCTGACTTTTTTATTTACTCACGTTTTCAATTTGTGTATATTGTTTACTAAATTGTTATTCTTTTTAGTTGTTTGTTCAAAGTTGTTTGAGAATTGAGGGCTCATGCAGCTCTATTTAAATACAACAATACAACAAATATACAACAAATATTTATATTATATATATATATCTTTGTGTTGTTGTTGTTTTTGTTACTCTTTTGCAAACTCAGTACAAACTTCAGTTAGCAGTTAGCTTCCTTCCAAATCTTAATGAAGGTAGATCTGCTGGTAGACATTTAATTTAATTACCTTCTTACAGTGATTAAAAAAGTGATCCGCAGGGCCATAAATCAACATGAGAACCTTTGATCAAGCCAGGCATCTTCCTCTAATTTTGAGTTCTCAAGAGAGAATCTGACTTTAACAAGAACCCCATAGACTGAAGATGAATCAGCATCCAACATATAAAGATGCTAAAGTGGGTGTTCGGTACATGAAAGACCGGGAAAGAGATAGAAAGAGAGGGAGAGAGACCGTATCTATTTCTGAGGAATATTTTGGAGAATGAAGAATGCGCGTTCCTTGTCAGCTTCTCTGATGTAAGATCGTACATGAATATTTTATGATGCTCAACTCCACCAGGAGCTCCTCCACAGTTCTTCCCTCCACTTCAAAGCGTGGCTAAAGTTAACGCTAATGCTAATGCTACTCCCTGCGCTTCTTACGGTGAAGCAGCTGATGCAAGAAGCATTGCCACAGGGATAGCTTTGTTCTGTTAGCATATATATATGGTTTGTTTCAAGGACAAAAAGACCTTGGGCCGAGTTTGGAATTTTCCTCATATCAAACGGTTTTGCTTCTCATTCATATTAGCACGCAGCGATCATCCTGGGAGATTTAGTGATATCAAGCACAGGACTGTTCGCAGTACCAATGGCCTTGCTGACACATTCTTGCCCTCGCATCACGTTTGAAGTGCATGCGTGATAAGCAAGGCCTCACACAGATGGGCAGTAGTTTCACAGCATGATGTTCCCGCTGGAGGAGGAAATGAGAGGCACTTTGAAGGCTTGCTGTAGATGTAGGGCGAGAGATGAGATAAGTACAGCAGCGTGACTTTTCTCTAAGACCATACTGTTCTTCTGAACATCATGGTGATGTGTCTGACATCTGGATATGACTAATAACTCCCATCAAAACAATTCAAAAAAGTTGTAATGTTCAGCAGTCCT
>CAIGQW010004318.1:2490589-2527863 GCA_903798125.1 Danio choprae | reverse complement strand
GTGTGTGTGTGTGTGTGTGTGTGTGTGTGTGTGTGTGTGTGTCTGTGTGTGTGTGTGTGTGTGCGTGTGTGTGTGCGTGTGTGCGTGTGCGTGTGTGTCCTATAAACCCTTTGGCTTACTTTTTAGGAACTGAAAGCATTTAAATAAAAACACTTTAAATTAATGTGCACGTTTAGTGTACTTAATATAGTAGTTACAATTAATTATGCATAATTACATGCAAATATAAAGCTAAACCTAACCAGCATTCTAACCCTAGAGTAAGTACATATAATTAATTAATAATATTTCCCAACAGGCACACAACATCATAAGACGTTAATATTAGGTTAGATTTAGGTTGTAATGTTGGGTGACCAAAATTCAATGTCTAGCCAATGTCTAAAGACAACGTTATTTTGATGTCCAATGAAGACGTCTAATGACATATTAATGATATTTGGTTTAGGTTTTTTTTCATATTTAATTTTTAGGTTGGGTTGAAAACCCAACATCGAGTCAACATCTTAAACCAATGTCATATTGATGTCAAATACGGACATTTATTTATTTAATGACAGTCAAATTCCATTTATATTTGGTTGATTTTAGGTTGTGTTGAAAAGTGACCAAAACCCAACGTTGAGCCAACATCTTAAACCAATGTCATATTGACATATTGACGTGTCAAAAAGCAACGTCCCCATGACGTTGGGGTACAACGTCAATCTGTTGATGTCCTGTGCTTGCTGGATTAGTAGTTTATTGAATAGTTACACACAGTAACAATGATACCTTCAAATAAATTGTAACTCCCAAAAAGATTGTAAAATCTAAAATCATGAGAAAAGGCTACTTTAATAAAACACCAACTCTTATTTTGAGTGCTTTCTAGTAAATATAATTTCACTAAGGGAAGTTCCATTTTAAGTCACCAAAGTATAGCTAATATATACTAATTTACATTCAAAATAAGTAGCTGTTTACTTTGTTTATAAGCTTCATTATTATTATTCTATATCATAATTTCAATGAGTGAGTGCTAAGTTACAATTTAAGTCACTGAAGTATAGCTAATATATGCTAATTTACATCGGAAATAAGTAGCTGTTTACTTTGTGTTTTTAAGCTTCGCCATTAATATTCTTTACCAGTTGATCATTCATCTTCTTTTCTCACTTACATGGAAGTTTTACAGCGCTGCTTCCCAGACTTCATCACCAGAAATGGAACCCTAACAGTCGCTAACAAAACCGCATTCAAAGACGCACTGGACACGGCCAGAAGTGTGACTGAACTTAGAGATGCAGCCAAGTATGTATCTTCACCATTAATGTATTTCAAGTTTTGTGTATTTTTTACAATTTTGGAGCCCCCTTCTGGTAAGTATTTGTAGTTGAACATGCCAAAACGCTAAAGTGAAAGGTGTCAAATTTGATCGTGTCAACCCAAACTGTTTGACTGAATCTCTGCAGTAATAAAAACCCAAAACGCTTGCTGTATTTGAGAATATAATTGTATTTGGGATGTGCATGAAGAAACATCAGACTTCATGTTTATTCATGAAGGATATTATGATATACTGACATGCTTGTAACTTACTAACTATTCTATTGTCATCAGTAACAAGTTTAAAGGTGCAGTATGCAAGCTTGACACCCAGTGGTTAAACTAGGTATTGCATTTCTGGTTCAAAACACATTTTCACTTGGCCCCTTCTTTGAATGCCATTGTACATGACATTTATTGCCATACTACTGAAAGCAGCAGCAGATAGTTTACATCAGATCTTGAAAATAAAACAAGCCTTTTGAAAGTGATCTTTATAACTGTGAATCAGTGCAAGCCAACAAATATCAGTGATTCAGCATGTACATTTAATAATGTTTAATATGTATGAATTAGATTATAAACCTTACCATTTCATTGGAGTGCAGTGAGTGCACTATTCTGTGCTTCTGAATTTCTGTTGTGTTGCATCTGGTGCAAACAGTCAAACTGCTTATCACTGCAATCTCATCACGTAGTGTGTTGTTAGGATACAGGGTTATATTATTTGCTAATAAATAACCACCTCATGTGGAACTCTGAATCTGCGTCTCATTACGGAGGCTACTACTGTCCACGAGAGGTCGCATTTTTCGGTTGCGAACGCATGTTTTGAGAGCCTTGATGACTGAATGAATCAAATATGCCGTTTTCCACCAAGACAGCCCAGGGTGCTGACATATAATCCGGCACGTGCAAAGGTAGGGCTCCACCTGTGTAGAGTACATGCCCTTTTTTTCTCTTGGAGAAAAAATGCCTCGCTCATTATGCGATGGCTCAATTTCAGATCTGCCATAGACCTCAGCTACTCATGAACTGTTTCTATTTCATTTTGATATTCTGTGACCTTTTCACTTTTATTTTGCCTCTGTCCTAACTTTTTTGTTGTGTGTGGCATCAAAATCAAAAATTGTTTATATTTCCAGAATACTACCTATTTTCTGACTGAAAACATTTTTTTTTGTACTTTTGTCAATTAAATAAGTTAAGTTAAGTTTAATCGGCAAATCACATATTCTTGATTTTATTGCATTTTTAAAAAGTGTTCCAACTTTTCTGGAATTTGGGTTGTATATGTGACCCTGGACCACAAAACATAAGTGTACCCTTTTTGAAAATTTGCGGTTCATACATTATATGAAAGTTAATAAATAATCTTTCCATTGATGTATACTTACATCAGACAATATGTGACCAAGATACAAATATTTACAAATCTAGAATCTGAGGGTTCAAAAAAATATATGGCCTTTATTTTACATGCTTTTTTGTAATCCTTAAATTTGTCCTCTTTGCAAAACATATTACTCATCAAAAATGTATCTTTTATCTTATTATAAGTACTTAATATTCAAATTATATTTTGCATAAAAGAAAAATCGATACAGTACTTTTTGGCTATTGCTACAAATATACAAATATACAGATATACCCGTGCAGCGTTTTTTGTTTCAGGGTCACACATATGTATTTATATTTACATGTGTATACTGTACAAATGCATATTTCCCCCCTTCAGTGGTATTACAAGTATACATGAAGCCAAAGAAGTGGGAATGAAAATTGTGGAGGATTACACCAGCTGCTGGTACTGGATAGTGATGTAAGCCGTCTTTCATCTTATCTTAAATTATACAGTGATGAGCTTCAAGGGAATAGCATTTGATTATAGTGTTTCACTGCATTCTTTATGATCAACATCAGTGCACTTTTGAATGAATATTGTTTTATCCATTCTGATAAACAAAAATTGGCAAATATATGTATGAATTTATCTTTAATATGGTACTAATGAAATATAACAAAAACAGTGAATTAAGGAAAAACTGTTTGGGAATATGGATTCTAATCATGAGTTGCTCTTCTTATTGTGGCAGAGGGCTGTTCATAGCACTGGTCATCAGTCTGATCTTCATCCTGTTGCTGCGATTCACCGCAGGTTTCCTCCTCTGGTTCATCATCTTCGCTGTTATCCTGCTCGTGGCCTACGGTCAGTGTGCACAGTACACTGTATGTATAGACTGTCCTGGTTATGTACGTAACCCACGTTCCTCAAATAGGGAATGGAGACGTGCGTCTGTAAACAGACTACGGGATCTTGACAGATGACCAATCACTCTGAAGAGTAAGAAAACAGGCCAATGAATGCCAAATGAATTGGTAGAGCTCAGCTCAGGGGATGGAATTAATCATCTCGCGCCACACACCTCTGAGGAACCGGCTGATGAGGTTATGCTTTCCCAGCGCGCTGCCATCCGTCACTCCATAGAGAGCAGGGATAGCATGCCAAACCTTCATTGTGGAGGGTGACAGCCTGTGCTCCAGCTATCCTGAAGAATGAAAACACAACACTAATCTGGCATGTCCAGGGTTCTTCTTAGAGACAAGAGCTCAACACAACGAATAGACTCCACTACAGTACATAGGCTTGCCTAACAGGGTGCTCTAGCCTGAGTGATGGTGTTAACCATGGACTGATAGGTCACCTAAGTCTTCCTAGCTCTGTCTAGAAACCATCATAGAGGTTCCAGAACCCTGCACGGGTGCCAGAGGGTGCCCATCCCAGAAAAAGGAAGTGGTTCTTCCAGGAAATTCGTCAGGGAGGGCCATCATGAGGAGTCTAGAAACTCGGGTCCGGTTGGGCCGAGGAGGCGCAACGAGCGAGACCCGCTGCTTGTCTCCCCGACCTTGCACAGAGTCTGTATGTGCAGGCTCACTGTGAAAAAAACACAACAAAAAAAATACATATTGTGTAATCCCGGGGCCAGCGCATTCGTGCAGAGCAGGAAAAGCAGCTAATGAAGGGCCGCTCGGGAGAAGCAGTGCCTATAACAGCTGGAACGTGCCGGGGTGGGGTTTCTGTTCTCCCGGAATGTAACTTTCAATGTGCCAAAATGCCAATGCAACCGAAGTCTGGTTTAGAACCTGTAGTTGCATGCTCGATGCACACAGCCCTCCAGCCCTTACTGGAAGCATCTGTCAGAATGACAGCATGACTGGACACTTGTTCTAAGGGCACCCAGGTCTATAGAAGGCAAGTTCCATCCAGGGACTGAAGGTGCGGTGACACAGCACAGACACAGCGGTCTCTCCACACGCCATGCCCATCTGGGGACCCGATCGCGAAGCCAGCAATGAATGGTCTCAAATGAACAAATAAGCTGCATGATAGCAGCTACAAATATCATATGCCCCAGGAGCCTCTGAAAAACTTTAGTGAGACCACTGTAATTGCTGAATTTATCAGACAGGGCAGCGCTTGCCCGATGCGCTGTTAGTAAGCGCACTGTGATGGAGACCGAGGGGCTCTGCCCGGGGGAGAACTTGCTCTTTCTCGGTTGACCTGAAACCCCATCAGGCCAAGGTGCTGGAGCACCAGATCCCTGTGCATAATCGACTAGTTCAAAGAGCTGAAAAGTATAAACCAGTCAATGAATAATCAAAAAATAATCAAATCTTGGCGCGTTCACAAGCCAGTGGAACGGGCTGTAACTACAAAGCATTTTGGAGCCGCGAGAAGAGTGCTCTCGGCGAGGAATAGCCAGCGCGGATGGGTCTGGTGGGGGAGCAATGACCTGTTCCATTGCGCATGGCTGAGCTCTCACCACCGAGGACTCCTGGGTAAAGTCCCCAATAGTTTTGCCAAGTAGGCCTGTCTGGGATATGAGCACGACAAGAAAGCACACTTTGTCGACGTGGCACATATCTGCCAGGGTAAGCCAAGGGTGGCATTTCTGGACCACTTGTGTGGCCATCGTCCTCCCCAGGGCACGGGCGGCTGACTTGAAGGTCATGAGAGCATAGTCGACCACCGTACGGTGCTTACGCATAATTCTGGGGAAGAACCGGCCCTCTGCAGCACAGCCAGGTGATGCCGCGGTGCGGGGCAGAAGCGGCATAGCCCACAGCGCTGTGGGCTCTGGCCATGAGAGACACAGATAACCCACCCGCCTTGGACAGGGGTTTCAGCTTACCCCTCCAGGTGGCTCCGAATAGCTTCGTACCCACTGGCCGCCTCAAAATCAGTGGAGGTGAAGGCAGAAGCACACGAGGACCGGGTGGAGAAAAACGCCCTCAATGCTAGCGTGTGCTCGCTGTGCGCCCCTGGGAAGAAGGGGACGGGAGCTGGAAGATTCATCTTCTATCAGCCCACACGTCACACCTTCTAGTCGATGCAGCAGTGAGACTGAGGGACAAGCCAACTACAGCCACACTGCCAAAGCAGCCCAGAAATCGCAGCCATCATGTCTGACTCAAGAACCGTGACCACGCATTGCGCCGCGTAGGATGGTAGCGAGCCCGGTCTGTCATCTGAGAATGACAGCTCGCCCTCTGATGTTGCAATGGTAACTGATCTCTAGTGTCAAGCGGAGGCGCGGGCATCCTTGGGGATGAACTGCACAACCATTTGAAGCTTGGATGGAGCGTGCTGTGGAGGAGTGGGGGGTCCGAGGGCCCAGAGGTGACGGATAAACCCCCACTGTGATCCTCAGATCTGCCTGCATGCTAACCGCTTTCACAGGGAGCAAAGGGGGTCGCTTGGAAGCCGCGATCTCAGCTGTGCAACAGCCATGCTCTCACAGTGAAAGCACGAGCTGTCTGCGAGCACCGCATCGACATGCTGGACCCCCAGAGCTGTGATGCGGTACCCGTGCCCATCATCCGGAGATAGGAACCACCACATCCAGAAACACACAGTCAGAACAGCGTCTTGAAAAAGACGTGTTGATTGACTGTGTTGCTCTCTTAGGACAATCAGCTCCTTTAATGGAAACTGCTCTTTTTGTGCACACCAGCAAAACACCCTGTCTGTTTACAGACGCACATTGGAGTTCCCATATGAACATGCAGTTTTCCACCAAGACCACCCAGGGTGCTGACATATAATACATGTACAGCTGTTACACTATGTTACATGGGGTGCAAGGCAAAGGTAGGGAACAAGGATGGTTGACGCAAAATTTACTTTTCGACATAGTGTTGAAAGTCCAAAGTGTAGATGTTTAGAAAACGAAGCATTATTCAAAGCACCCATGTCTATACTGTACTGTACTGAACTGAACCCTACCACCAACCATATTTTGACATGGCAAACCAACATTGAAAACTTCCTTTTGTGCATTTCATTTTAAGTAAATGCCAAAATTGTCCAAACATTCAAGAAAGGTGGCAAAAACAGAAAGCACATAATGGCATATAGTTTATTTTACCATAGTTATCAAGTCAAAAAAATAAATTAATAATCACATCAAGTAATGTCAGCATTTAATGACTTGGCTTGTAGCCAAGTCATGAATTGTCATTAGACAGATTTAAAAATCAAACATTTCTTATCTGAGAAATCAAATTTAATTACATTTTTAAATAAATAGAAAAAACTGCTTATAGAGCCATGAAAATGAGAATTCTGTTATTTTTTCTCCACTTGTTTTAAACCTACTTGCTTGTATTTCTTCTTTAGAACACATAAGATGATTATTTGAATAGTATTGTAATGCAGACAGTACCCATTGACTTCCATTGTATTTATTTCCTACTATGCAAGTCAGTGGGTACCATCAACTGTCTGGTTACCAGTATTTTTAGAATAACTTTTGTGTTCAACAGAAGAAAAAAATTCAAACAGATTTAAAAAAAGTGGAGGAAAATAACAGAATTCTCATTTTCATGGCTCTATAAGCAGTTTATATGTAGTAGCGCTTATTAAGTACACGCATACTATTTTTAATGTACTATACATTAAAAACAGTATGTGAGCCAAGTAGTATTTAATAGTATTCGAAAAACAGTATGCAAGAAGTACTCGGGTGACCTCATACATCCGGCAAGATTCTAAAGTGTGCATCCGATTGATGCTATGATATTTCACGATGCCACATGAGAGAATCCATGAATGGGAGTGAAGTGACGCAACTGGTCACATAAAGTTGATAATTGGCACATGTAATAGTCTGAGTTTCATTCATACTACTCACATTTATACTATACTGAACACACTTTTCTAATGGTAGTTTAGTCAATTCAAATTTAGTACCTACTCAAGTAGGCAATTCCGGGCACAGCCTGCAACTTTGTGTCTGAAAATGCAAAATGTAGTGCTCAGAAGTGGTTCCCCCATGTTGATGTTGTCATGTCAACTCGGTACACAGAAGCTCGCAATGCTTTCCCCACCTTTCCGCCACTACATGAAACTATTTTATCTTGACATGGCGTCTAAAAACATAGAACTTATGTGCGAGGCGCTGCAGAAGAAGCGAGGGGTTACGCATGTCCCTCAACATGTTTACATAGAAAAACAATGAAAATATAAGATTCCATCACATCTTGTGCTCATGCAAGCTCATGCTCATTCTCTTCAGACAAGCACAAGATTGAACAGTTGTTGTCTACTGCACCAGCTGTTATGAATAGACCTCTCAGTGCTTGTATTTTCATTAAAATAGATTTTAGTTTAGTTACTTAATCTATGCACAATTACTGTTTTTCTGTTTTTAGGAGAGGGTTGGGCTCAACCTTTTAAAAGTTTAACACGCAGTCTAAGTTTTATTTTTTATTATTCTGTATATGTTGTACTTTTGCATCACAAGTTTCTGTGTACCGTTACACCCCTACTTGTAACAGATCCTTGTGTTGCTTGCAGGAATCTGGCACTGTTACTGGGAGTTCACTGTTCTCAGGGAGACTCCTGGAGCAGACGTCACCATCTCTGACATTGGCTTCCAGACGGACCTCCACGTCTACCTACAACTCAGTCAGACCTGGCTAGTATTCAGTAAGAGACAGTTGATGGGACTCTGCTTTGTGACTTTGAATACATGTTTCAGTTGTTCTCCTTTTCTGCTTAGTGGTGACTCTGGGTTTGACTGAAGCCTCCATAGTTTTGATGCTCATATTCCTGAGAAAGCGGGTTCGCATTGCTATCGCTCTGCTCCGAGAGGGCAGCAGGTGAGTGTGTGTCGGTATCTCTATATCTGACCTTTAGAAATGTGTGCATTGAGAATAACTGCTGTTCTGATCATCTGTGTGTTTATGTGTGTTTCTGCAGGGCCATCAGTTACATCATGTCTGCTCTGTTCTACCCCATCATTACCTTTGTGCTGCTGGCCATCTGTATCTCCTACTGGGCCATGACTGCACTGTATCCTCTTCATTTACTGATTCACAACATCCAAAATCCTATGCTTTTTAAAGTGATAGTTAACCCAAAAATGAACATTTCAATATTGAAAATTTCAATATTAATTTACTCACTCACAGGTCACAATTAACTGCTATTATAAGAATCAGCAAGGCTTCAGCTAAAAATCTTCTTTAATTTTCTACTGAAGAAGGAAAGGCACCTACCTGTTTACATTTCACTTACGTTACCATTCCAGAGAGCTCCATTATCAGCGATACAGTGGAAAATTAAACCGTATTCATGCTGCCTGGCCTGGATGGACATGGAATGGAATTTTTAAGCAAAGAGAGCCATTCAGCCCAATAGTGAAAAAGCAGCTAATGATGAAGCCATGCTTTAAACTATAGAAACAAAAGTTAAGAGTTATTTAATTCCCAACAAGCTAGTTGTGTTACTTCTAGGAATTTCTGTTCGCTGTAATTTAGCTTTCTCTTCCACTAGGTGGCACTACTGTAACTGCTATAAATGTGAGCACATATTTTGTCCATTTTAAACAGTAAAATATTTGAACAGCAATGTATTTTATTTTTTAAAAACAAATATTAATTATATTAATTACAAATAATGTTATTAAATGCTCTTAATGATGTCTAATAATTGTCAATATATTATTATTATTATTATTATGTATATTATTATTATTATTATTATTAATAATAATAATAACAATATTATAATTAGTATTAGTAGTACTAATAATAATAATAATATTTTATTATTATTATTATTATTATTATTATTATTATTATTATTATTATTATTATTATTATTATTATAGTTTTTATCAGTATTTTGAATTAGACTTAGTTCCACATTTGTCTTTAGACCTTAACTAAACTTTAGCTTTCTTGCATCTTCTGGTGATGCTGTTTACAAAGTTGCATCAGGCTATCCCAACTGCAAGCATGCCAACCAAACCTGCAGTCCTGAGGTGAGAAAAATTAATAGTTCCAATAACGTTTAACACTTTAACCATCACACATATTTATTAACCCAATGTTTTCATTGCAAGGACTGTATCGATTTTTTTATGTGTTTTGTGATGCCAATGTCAATATTATGGCTTTTTGACATGTTTTTTAATGTCTTTTGACCCAGAAGGATCACTAGTGATTCAACATTTATACTTGATTATCAACAGAGCTTTAATAGGACCAACATCACCAAGCAGTGTCCTGGTGCTCAGTGTCTTTTTGCCTTTTACGGAGGGGAGAGCTTGTACCATCGCTACATCTTCATCCTCCAGCTCTGCAATCTGCTGGTCTTCCTCTGGCTGGTTAATTTCACCATTGCTCTGGGACAGTGCACCATCGCAGGGGCTTTCGCCTCATATTACTGGGCTCGCAGAAAGCCTGCAGACATTCCACCCTGCCCAGTGTTCTCCTCTTTTTCCAGGGCTATACGGTACGTGTCCCGTGTTTCCTACTTTGTTTTCTAAGTCAAATGACAGACCAGTAAGTTCAAACAACAGAGACCAGTAAGATTGTAGATTCAGTTTTGCTGTTACTTTGTCTGTATTTTACAGGTACCACACAGGGTCTCTTGCTTTTGGCTCTCTCATCTTAGCTGTGGTTCAACTCATCCGGGTCATTCTGGAGTATCTGGACCACAAACTTAAAGGTTGCTTAAAGTCTTGTACTTTTTGGGGGGAACATTAATATATTAAAGTATACTTAAGTATTTAAGTGGGAAAAAAACTTGCAATAATTCTAGGTTATGGCTATAATCCTTGTTCCCTAACAAGGAAATGTGCTTCTGTGTCCAAATGTTGATGCAACGTGTCTTACATTTTGAAGTTTGTGTGAAATATCTGAACCAATGCACACCAACAGCTGGTCAGATTTATTGTCGAAGAGACGAATGGTGGACATTACAACTATGGGCCCAAATGGGGGGTGCTAAATGCCAGAAGGATATGAGCCAAGTACTGCAGATCTACAGTTTTAGGATGCTTTAACATTTGGTTCAATTGACTGGTCCATGTACAAAATTTTACTGCCCCCCTTGCATCCATGCAGAAGTTCAAAATTAACGACAGTCCATTTCTGCTAATAGAAAAAGTGGAAATATGGAATAAACTGTATGTTTAAACCATTAACCACACAATATGACCAAATCATACATGATAAATATGAATAAAACTTTAGAAACAAACATTTTGCTACTGTTTTTTGGTGGAATTGAATGTGTAACCACACAAAGCATTCAGATTGCCCAAACAAAGCAATCTCTGATGTCAAATGAATCCATAAAAAGGTATATATAGTTCACCCAAAAAAGAATATTCTGTTATTTTCTGATCCTCCAATTGTTCCAAACCTGTTTGACATTCTTTCTTTTGTTGAACACAAATAAAGATTTACATCCATATTCCTACTATGGATATCCATTTGTCAGTTTTTCCAACATATATATAACAGAATATCTTGTTTTCTGTTCAACAGAATTCAGAAACTCAGAAAAGTTTAGCTCTACTTGAGTGTGAATAAATTATTATTTTATGGGTGAACTATAAGGTGAAGCGAGTGCAAATAAAAACACCATCTTGAGACATAAGACTTTTTCTGCAGCTGACTCTAAAGACATAAAAGGTGCTATAGACATACCCTCCAGTACCACGGCCAAATCCCATGCCAAGACCTTAGAATAGCTCTAAAGCTTCAGTGGTTAATAAGCACATACGCAACAACTCATTAACAGTTATCTCTCACTGGACTCCCAGTGGGCTGGGCTGTCGACTGGGTCATGGATTAATGTCAGCATCATAAAGTGAAGAGTGTCCAGTCAATTTTTTCAGTTTGCTTACAGATGGAGCATTAGTTCACAGCAATATCAGTTGAGAGACTCAGAATTCAAGAGTTGATCCCCCTTGTAGGCCAAACCCACAGTTTCCACATCTCTAGTCAGGTGTGCTAAATCATGCCAATGCCTATTGAAGGCAAGCTTGAAATGATTAGCCTAAATGTTAGCCAGTGTTACCTAAAAACTAGCTATTGCTAACATGGCCTCTGTGGCAGTATATACAGTGCATCTAGAAAGTATTCATAGCGCTTCACTTTTTTTTTTGCAAGATTTACACACAATACCCCATAATAACAATGTGAAAAAAGACAATGTGATTTTTTTTTAATTGTTGCAAATTTATTAAAAATAATAAACTTGAAAAATCACATGTACATAAGTACTCACAGCTCAATACTTTGTTGATGCACCTTTGGCAGCAATTACAGCCTCAAGTCTCTTTTCAAGCCACAAGCTTTGGTCTTTGGGAATTTTTGCCCATTCCTTTTTGCAGGACCTCTCAAGCTCTATCAGGTTGGATGGGAAGCGACGGTGTACAGCCATTTTCAGAGATGTTCAATAGGATTTAGGTCTGTGCTCAGGCTGGGCTACTCAAAGACATTCACCAAGTTGTTGTGAAGCCACTCCATTGATATTTTGCCGGTGTGCTTTGGGTCGTTGTCCTGCTGGAAAATGAACTATCAAGAGCTCAAGAGCACTCTGAAGCAGGTTTTCATTCAGGATGTTCCTGTACATTGCTGCATTCATCTTTCCCTCTATCCTGACTAGTCTTCCAGTTCCTGCTGCTGAAAAACATCCCCACAGCATGATGCTGCCACCACCATGCTTCACTGTAGGGATGGTATTAGCCTGGTGTTGAGCGGTGCCTGGTTTTCTCCAAATGTAACGCCTGGCATTCATTCCAAAGAGACCCGAGGATTTTGTTTCTTATGGTCTGAGAGTCTTTCAGATGCCTTTTGGCAAATTCTAGGCGGGGAGTGGCTTCCGTCTGGCCACTCTACCATACAGGCCTGATTGGTGGATTGCTGCACAGATGGTTGTCCTTCTGTAAGAAGAACGCTGGAGCTTAGACAGAGTGACCATCTGGTTATTCGTCACCTCCCTGACTAAAGCCCTTCTCCCCCGATCACTCAACTTAGATGGCCGGCCAGCTGTAGGAAGAGTGCTGGTGGTTCCAAACATCTTCCACTTACGGATGATGGAGGCCACTGTGCTCACTCAGACTTTTAGAGCAGCAACCTTCCCCAGCCTTGTGCCTCGAGACAATCCTGTCTCGGAGGTCTACATACAATTCCTTTAGCTTCATGCTTGGTTTGTGCTTTGACATACAATGTCAACCCTGGGAACTTATGTAGACAGGTGTACGCCTTTTCAAATCATGTCCAATCATTTGAAATAAGCTGCTGAAATATCTCAAGAATGATCAGTGGAATCAGAATGTACCTGAGCTCAATTTAGAGCTTCACGGCAAAGGCTGTGAATACTTATGTACATGTGATTTTTCAGGTTTTTTATTTTTAATAAATTTGCAACAATTTCAAAAAATCTTTTTTCACATCGTCATTATGGGGTATTGTGTGTAGAATGTTAAGGAAATAAAGGAATTTAATCCATTTTGGAATAAGGCTGTAACATAAAAAAAATGTGGAAAAAGTGAAGCGCTATGAATAAAGAATATTCCGGATGCACTGTACAGGCAAGGAGACCAAAAGTTGCTATGTGATTGGCTAAAGGGCCCAGTATACTTCAAATTAAGATCTTTTTTGTTCTTCGTTTGATGCCAAAAAGATATGCTTTACATGTAAGTTAGTGTTATAGAATTTTCAATGGTAAGTAATACAGACGGGGCAGCACGGTGGCGCAGTGGATAGCGCTCTCGCCTCACAGCAAGAAGGTCGCTGGTTCGAGCCTCGGCTGGCTCAGTTGGCATTTCTGTGTGGAGTTTGCATGTTCTCCCCATGTTTGCGTGGGTTTCCTCTGGGTGCTTCGGTTTCCCCCACAGTCCAAGACATGCGCTATAGGTGAATTGGGTAAGCAAAATTGTCCGTAGTGTATGAGTGTGAATAGGTGTGTACTGGTGTTCCCCAGAGATGGGTTGCAGCTGGAAGGGCATCCGCTGCGTAAAACATATGCTGGATAAGTTGGCGGTTCATTCCGCTGTGGCGACCCCAGATTAATAAAGGGACTAAGCCGAAATGAAAATGAATGAATGAATGAATGATACAGACATTTTCATCTTCCCCATAATATGGTAAATGTGTTCATGCGTCCTAATCAAATGGCGCTTCGACAAAGCCTGGATACTCCTGTTTTTTTTCTCTATTTTCTCTATAACTGATATTGTTTAGTTATTTTCCCACTGCCGCCTTCCGCTTGTTTATTTAAGTCAGTAGAGCTTCCCTACAGTTGAATCACATCCTTCAACATTCTGAACTTAACTGAATCTTCATTAAACAAACTCAAATTTAAAGTTTGTTCCTGACTTTTTTTTATTATTGCTTACAATCTGTACTGTATAAAGTACTATAGAAATAAATGTAAGTTGACTTGACTAAAACTCCTGGTAACAGTTGGGGCAAATGCATACAGACAAATACAGGTATAATTTTGCTCTAACCCTAAGCATAGACACCTGAAGAAGTTAATTAAGGTCTGAGTAATACTTGAAAGCTACTGGTCTGGCAGGTGAGTTTTTATTAAGGCTGGATCAAACTACCTCTGGTCTAAACCAATGATATCCATCACCACTGGAGCTCAATCCGGGATTGAATGATGCGTTGTTTTATGATAACTTGTTTTATAAACAAGTCAACTTCATTCTGGCCTAACATCCTACAAATCTTTTCCAGACAGAGACAGATGGATGGATGGATGGATGGATGGATGGATGGATGGATGGATGGATGGATGGATGGATGGATGGATGGATAACAGGATGCTGACCTTTATGTGTTTGTGATTTTAGGAGCTCACAATGCATTTGCACGATTCCTGCTCTGCTGTCTGAAGTGCTGCTTCTGGTGTCTGGAGCGATTTATACGCTTTATGAACAGGAATGCTTATATAATGGTAAGAAACATCCATACTAACATATACATATAACTAAATATATAACTAAATATATAAAAAACATTTAAGGTAATGTTAGGTCATTTCTATAATTTGTGTTTCACACTAGATTGCTATTTATGGGAAGAACTTCTGCACATCAGCGCGGGAGGCGTTCTATTTACTAATGAGGAATGTAGTGAGGTGAGGATATCCTGCATGTCAGTACACTCAAAAAATGATTTTGCTGCTTGTTCAAACTACTTATTTAAAATGAGTTGAAACGACACAATTCTTGTTTTTTTTTTAGGACAACTTAATTTTTTATGTTCAGTCTACTTAGATTTGTAAAAACAATTAAGTTAACTTAATTGGTTTGTGTTGAGACAACATGAAAGAATTGTGTGGAACCCAGCATTTTTTACAGTGTAGTACACTAGAGCAGTCAGACCAGAGCTCACAGTTCCTCTTACTCCAGTTCCTCTCCTCTGTTGCAGGGTGGCAGTGTTGGACAAAGTCACAGACTTCTTGCTCTTCCTGGGGAAACTATTGATAGCAGGGAGTGTTGGTGAGTCTGTTTCTTACTTTCTTTTTTTGTAACAGAAAAAATACAGAGAAAAAAACAGGGGTATACAGAAACTAAGATGATTAATTATGGATACATAAATACAGAACAAACAGAAAAAAAGCCTTGTAAAATGGCACAATGTTAAAATAAAAACTTTTTTGTTCTATTAAACACTTTCCTTAATAGTGTTTGTATTGGTTAGTAGCCTGCATTACTTTATATAGTTTCCTGATCTTTAAAGGCACAATAAGTACATTTTTTTATTTTATTTATTAAAACATCAAATACAAAACAAAACTATACAACAGTAATATACGTATATTGACTCATTTATGGACTTACATTATCCCAAATGTTTTAAAGAATGTTCAAATCAAGAGAAATAAGCAATTTTAACTATTTTGTGACACAGACTGTTCTGTGTAGTAATGCAAATTATGTTTGTCTGTTTTTTTTTTTGTTTTTTTGTTTTTATAGAAAACAAGGAAACACCAAAAATGCCTTAACATGTTGTGTATTTTATTAGACTGCACAGAGCTGCATTATAACAGAACCCTAAACATATTTAGTACAATAAAGCAGAAAGAAAGTCAATTTACATTGATGAAAATGAAACTTAACAAATAAAATCAGAACACTGATTCGAAGCACGAGCTTCTTTTTCTATGTTGTTATTATAATTTTTAGTTATTGTAATCCCAAAATACCAAAACTATTATCAAAATATCAAAACAATTATTTGCAGCTTTTTGATTTAGTGGCTAATTCATTTGAATTTGTATGATCTCATTGGTATGTTTTAGTTGCTCATCCCCCAAAAGAAAATTGTGCAACACTTTGTAACTTATGAAATTACAAACACCGTCATTTATTTAAGAACTGAAAGTTCCAGGGGGGGAAAATGTGGTACAGTCTTTTATACAATCAAAAGGAGCAATTTACATCTTAGTTGATGAGTCTGACTGTGGCTATTTGCTATTTCCTTCATGCAACTGGAATAAAAGTAGACATGGCTACGGGTTTGTTTTGGCAAGTCAAATCAATTTCTTCAGAGGAATTTGTGAATGAATAAGACATGCCTTCAATGCAGTCTAAGTCGCTGAGGATAAAAAAAAGTCTGAAATGCATTTTAAAATAAAAGCGCATCAGAAATTGACATGCCTCAGTAATTCAGAATTCACTGTAATGTTCCACTGACCACAAGAGGGCGGGAGAGTGCAGAAGTTTCACACTGAGTTGCACAGTCTTGAACAGTCTTGAGGTTTGTGGTTGAGTTCTCCTCCATCAATTATTTCCTGCAGGTGTTATTGCCTTCTTCCTCTTTACACGCAAGATACCCATCATCCAAGAAGAGGTTCCAGTGTTGAACTACTACTGCGTGCCTCTCTTGGTGAGAAAGTCTTTCGGAATTGTTGCTTTTTCAAACTGGATCTGGTTTCTGGTTGAGATGGTATTTTGACTGGCAGCTTTCGTTTTCTTTGACAGACAGTAATACTGGGTTCATACTTGATTGCACACAGCTTCTTCAGTGTCTATGCAATGTGTGTGGACACCTTGTTCCTTTGTTTCTGTAAGTATTGCTGCTATTATTTCTAAAATAGCTATTATTTCTAAATAATATAAACATTTGTTTATATTATTATAGTTGCCATGTTACGATAGCAACTATAGAATTACCACAACAGATTTACTCATGTACATTACATTAGTATAGTTCAAAAACACTACAGTATTTACTATAGACTACTATAGTATTTTTTTCATATGGGTTTAAACTGAATTTTGAGGTAAAACTCAAACTTGCAACACGTAAACATAAAAATTGATAAAACGGATGGAAGTTTGGGATTTTTGCAAATTTAAATCAAACTAAAGAAATGAACAAAAAAAATAATGTACTTTGAATTTTCAATAGGAAAAAAAATAAATAAAACTTTTGAAATAAAAAGCCCAAATTGCTGTAAACTCAAAAATCTAAAGTTGTAAACATTTGCTTTTATTATTTTCTTTCATTTAAAAAGTTTACTCTACTTATGTAAGAGTTATGAAAGGGAAAAGTCAGAATTGTGAAATGGAAAAATTGAAATTGTGAAAAAGTTGCCAATTGCCTTTATTTTTTAATCCTGTGCAAAAAATAAGCTTCCACAAAGCTTCCTCTCAGCTTAAAACTTCACTCACTGGCTTTAAACTTTCTCTTTTCACACTGTTTATTTCTATATAAATCTGTTTTATACCTTAATCTTCCTGTGGAACTACAGTATAATTCTTAATTTCTTCCCAATTCCTCCTGAACACCCTGTTTTTCTTCTCTTCTCAATCCTGCAATGCTGTGCATGCGTTTACAGGCGAAGACTTGGAAAGAAATGACGGGACAACAGCCAAGCCTTTCTTCATGTCTCCTGGCCTGAAAAGAATTCTGGGAAAGGCTGAGCAAAGCCCCAAAAAGTCACGTGGATAAAAACAAACAAAACAATGGTCTTGGAATCTATGAGCAAAACTTTTATTCGACTTACAAACAAAGCATGCATTAACTTATGGTATATTAGAGCTGGACATTTTATAATGGGAGCTGAGGATTATGGGAAGTGGTGACCTGACTATCCACCTCAAAAAAACAAAAAAAAACAAAGACCAAAGACTCTCTCTGCACTGTAACAACTACTAACCCAGGACACTGAGCTTTGGCCTTTGACCCAGACCGAAACTGCATACTATCATGTTTGCCTCTTACTGCTGACTGCTGCCTTATTCTGGGAAAAGAAAAAACAAATTGAACTTGAGTGTAATGGAACTCGTTTCGCTTTTTCCCGCGTAAAACTCAATGATTGATCAATTGATTGCAGTTTTCTTCTCTCGCGTGTGATTTTAAGCTGGTTTTACAGCTGTTAAACTAAATCTAATCTGAGATTCCCTGCAGGACTTCCCCTTTAAAAATCAATGCACACATTGGTATACAGCATCAGATTTCACATTTTATCATAAAACTATGTCACGTTAAGCATTTGGTGTTAACATGAGAAAACTATTTTGCTTGATGATCATGTCAATTTTGTTTTTATAATGTGCAGTATATGAAGATCATTTCTGTGGTATGTTAAAGGGGTCATCGGATGCAGAATTCACTTCGTCTTTTTTTTCATCGCAGTGGGTATGTAACCACCTAATAATGGTAAAATCCGCCCGGTATTTAATTTTAAACAGAGATTTGATTATATTTGATTTGATTTGATTATTTTACGTATTTGTTTTGACAAAGTTTTTCTGAGCTTCTATTTTTTCATGATTCTTGCCGTGGCAGGTCAGAGAGCTAGCAGATTTCATCAAAGAATATCTTCATTTCTGTTCTGAAGATAAAGACTTTATGTGGTTGGAAAAATATGAGGGTAAATAACTAATAACAATTAAAATGTTTGGCTAAACTGTTCCTTTAAGACCCAATAGTATTATGTTATATTGTGAAACATGCATTGTAAATAAATATCAATTAATTAACAGTTTCCATATTTTGGGATTCATTTATTTTGTTTTCTGTTTACTTTTGGTTGTGAATTGCATTGTGGGACCTTAATCTTTAAAGTTTAACAGAGTGATATTTATTGACATTTTAGTAGTTTGAAATAATATATAAGAAATAATATAGAGAGAAATAAGTCTGTAAAATGGGGCCTAACGGTGGCGCAGTGGATAGCACGATCGCCTCACAGCAAGAAGGTCACTGGTTCGAGCCTCGGCTGGGTCAGTTGGCGTTTCTGTGTGGAGTTTGCATGTTCTCCCCATGTTGGCGTGGGTTTCCTCTGGGTTCTCCGGTTTCCCCCACAATTCCAAAGACATGCGGTATAGGTTAATTGGGAAAGCTAAATTATCCGTAGTGTATGTGTGTCAATGAGTGTGTGTGCATGTTTCCTAGTGATGGGTTGCAGCTGGAAGGGCATCCGCCGTGTAAAAACATATGCTGGATAAGTTGGCGGTTCATTCCACTGTGGCGACCCCAGATTAATAAAGGGACTAAGTCAAAAAGAAAATGAATAAATGAATGAAAGTCTGTAAAATAACATAAAATATACTGGCAGTTTATTACAAAGTTTTTGTACCGTGATATTCAACACCCAGACAATATATCACTTTGAAGTATTAAAAATGTTAATAAAAGTCACTTTTTACTAGGTTAAATGTTGTTGGAAGAAAGATTAAAGTCACATAATGCAATTCAAAAGCAGAAATAAAACATGAATCACAAATTAAGGAAAACTGCTAATTTACCGATACTTTTTACAGTGTGGGCATCTGATGACTTCTTTAAATTAATGTTCTTTCTTTACAAATGATAAATAATCATTTCTACTTGTCCCTCGTTTCCTTATTTACCAAAACAAATAAACAGAACAACAAAAAAAAAGGGGAGAAATTAAGGTTAAAGTGACTCTTAAAATAAAAAGTCAATGGGAACTATTTTTTGTGGAGAATTTGGCCTATAGTTTATTACAGAATATTTCATAAGCTTTTTTTTTTACTTGTTTAAGTTTGACCTAAAAATAACAGTGTCAATGCTAAGTGTAATGTACAAAATGTATTTTCATATGACTTGTTGACAACTTTTTGAGAAGTGTGAAACAGGGAACGGAAAGCGAGATAATCCTGGACTCTGTTTATTATGGTTTTTAGAACGGCGCATAGTAGTACACGTGTGAAAAGCCCTAATGTGGAAAAATAAATGATAACCATGCTTTAAGTTTAATTTCCTTAAAAGCAGGTTTAGAAGAACTGGTATGTGTAATTATACTATTGAAACAGTGATTAGCTGTGCACTATAACCATGATTTTTTTTTTAAGAAATGGGACAAGTGGACATTATTTTTTGCATTTATATTAACATCATGAAAATGCTGTTGATTGACTTGTGCTGAACCTGCATCACAAAATAGCACAGAAGAGGGTTTAATCATCTCTTAAATCAAGTATGTGTCATTGAAGTTATTTTAGGGCATTATTCTGCTTTCTCAGAGCTCGATGTGGTCAAGTTTTCTTTAAACCCGTATCACAGAACACAAAGAGAAATGTACAGTCAATTTTAGTACAGTCTTCCAGAACAGTTCAACAGTATTTCCAGTTCAATGAACCATTCCTCTGAATATTACACCAGAGGTGTTCATTAATAATTAATGGTGAATATTACTGAATGTCTCTTACAAAATGCAAACAGTGGTTTATTTACATGTAAATAATGAACACAATCACTAATGTACATGTGTGTCTATGTAGAACCCATATTTATGAATGCATGTCAGTTTTCCCAGCTCAAAATATAAGATAGATGGTTAACGTAACCCTCGCGGGTTATGCATAATCAGCAAAGGGCTTTCATAATATCTTATTTTCGGTGTACTTGAAGTGATTGTGTTATGTCTATCTGAGAGAAGGACAGTCACTGTAGACAAATAGTATGTTTCTAAATGCTTCCAGCAGGATCAGCAAGTGACATTCAGTAATGCACTTCAACTTTTCTTGTAACCATTTATTTCCTGAGGAAGCTTAAAGAACTAAATTGCTTTTGTAGGTCTGTCTCTGTTTATTTTTTGAAGGATCTTTCTGAGAATAATTGGAAACATGAAAGAACTGTCCTTATTAAAAATGTCAGGAGATATTTACAGTGGGTTTATTTGTACCGTGATATACAAGTGCTAATATTTTATAATCCCAGATGAAAACAGTTTTGTAATGTTTAGGAGCGGGAATTATTGTATTTGTACTTTTTGTACCACAAAATGAAATTGTGATTTTTTTTTATCTAAATGAATAAAACAATTTAAAGAATACTGATATTTCCCTGAATTACTTTTCTCAGGTCCATTTTGCACATGAAAAATTACTCACAAAGCCATTTTTCATCCACGCTTGTCAAACAATACAGCACAGCTGTGATTAATCTCTCACTAATAAACATTATTTCTCACGACCAGTTCCCTCTATTAAACTGCCATTGAAATGCATTAAAACTTCATCACCACCGATTCTTTTCAGAAATGTGTTTTGTGGATCTCTCATCAAAAAACAATTAGCTGTCTATACGCTTAACATTACAGTGATATTTTAAGAGTAACAAATGCATTCAAGTAACATCCCAGCCAACATTTCCAAGTGGGCCCCATGTGAGTTTTTGATAGGTTGTCACTTGGTCCCTGTATGGTAACCCAAATGAGACCCCTATATGTTTGTCCACTGGTCTCAGAATGAGTAAATAGTGGGCAGCAAATTGACCCCATATGGGTGTTCATTAGAGGGGCCCATATAGGTCCCAAATGGGCTCTAATAACTGGGCTCTAAAAACCCTTATGAGGTCCTTATGGGTAATTGCACTGAACCCACATATAGCACTTGTACTGGCTTTTTTTGGGACAACAGTGGGTCAGAACTGTGCCCCATTTATATGTCTACATTAGATTGTAGATAAAATTTCAAGTAACAATATTCTAGTACAATGGTAACCTGTCCCAATGCATTTTAAATTTACATTATATTTCTACTGTGAAGAAAATGACTTTATTTAAAATTTTAAACTCAATCTTTTTATTGATTATGTATAAAATGTATCGAACATTTTTAATCAAACAGGATAAAAGGGGAAAAGAACAATAGGGATGATCACAGTAAATAGTAAGTTTTCATTTTTGGGTGAACTGTCACTTTAATAATAAACTCTTATTAATATAATAATATAATATAAATAATATATCTCATTACTTACCAGCTTTTATGAAATTCTGCAATTTTATCTTCTTGTTGGTGTCTTTAACTGTTTAACAAATTGATCAATGTAGGCAGTTGAGGAAGGTGGCCTCCAACACTCCACCCAGGTAAGAGTTTGCTGTGTTTAAATAGAGAATAGTGAATGGTGTGAATCATGTGACTGTGAATGGGGAGAACCTGCCTGGCTGTGACAATAGGCCTAAAATACATATAGAAAAAGCAGATATCACCTTAACCTATTTAGTTTACATGGGTGGTAAGAGAAAAACATCGTATTCTGAAATCTTCAACTACCCTGTCCAATTGGTAAAAATGCCTTATAGTACACCCTGTCGAGAAACAATTACCGACCGAATAGAGCTAGAAGATGGATAAAATAGACCATAGATAGAAGTCAACAGATGCGTCTCCTTACGTTTGACTAAGTTTTGGTTAGTTAATTTAAAATGTTAAGTTAAGTTAAGTTAATTTAAAATGGCTGTTCACTTCCTCAGCTGTTCAGATACACACAGGGACTTTTGATTTTCAGTAAGCCAGTTCAAGCGCTACAGGTGAACTGTCATGCCATTACAAAATTGCCACTTGTTGAACAACTAAATGAATGTTTGAGTCTATTTAACTGGTTATACTTTAATTACATTAAAACATCATTGCTGTAAAAGTAAAAAATAAAAATAGTCACATTAACCTTTCACCATTTATTGGTGGCTGAAAAACATTAGTTGTGCATATACCCCATTGAGTTGCGGTCATTCGTGGCTGACTTCAAGTTCGTTAAATTACAACTCTGACCTTACTGAACACAACATACTCCAAAATGATTCAATTACACAAGATCAATATTACAATTTGATTAATTAAAATACATTTCTTACTCTAATATTTAACTCCTGAAGGATTTCAAATGAAGCCTGGGAAGGCACAATGCCAAATAGTATAACGCAATGACTGCACAAAGGAAGTGAGTTTTACATTTTAGATTATTTGAGACATTGAAATATGTTTTTTTTTATTGCATTTTTATTATAAACATTAGTTTTTTAGAAAACATTAGAAATTATATATGTATGTATTTATAATGTATGTAATTTTGTAAATTTGTAATGTATATAATTATATATGTATGTATTTTTAAAATAAAATGAATATATACATACATATATGCATTCGTTATGAAATTGTTAATTCAAAATGCTGTTTAATATAGCTCATACCATATGTATCCCATTTCGGACCCACAAATAAAAGAGTACTGGGCAGCATAACTGGGGCTCATGACTTTATCCAAGCTGGGGCCCATATTTAGCCCACTAAAATGCCCACTCTGAGCCCATTCCCAGATAAATCCCATGTGGGGCCCACATGGTCATGTTGGCTGGGTCTTTTACCATGGCAGAGAGGGAGGACATTGCCATTAGAGTCTAGCCATTACTAATTTACTGTTACTCTTGCCATTACTAATGCAGATTTTTAGTAGGGACAGGGGTAGAAAGAAAACAAGTTCATGAACCAAGTGAAGAGAGAGAGAGAAAAAACTGATGAATGTGAAAAAAATACTAATCCCTTTATCACTGATGAAGAGAGAGTATAGGGCAGGGGATGCAAACGGAGAAGAGTGGATAAAGCAATGATTTTACGATAAAAGAAGGAAAATACATTTGATTATCACAAATTTGGACGACGTCAGATAGACAGGTTGGAGTCATTTCAAAACTCCAGAGGAAAGGAAGAAGACAAGAGGTTGTAATTATCCCAGGCAGCTTCTGCACTACCCACCATACATGGCCATAATGTATTCCAGTAGTACTTGTCTGTGGCACACAGGGAAAATTCTAATTAAAGGGGGAGGGAATTTTGACAGATGTGAAAAGCAGATTAATATTTAGCACCATAATTGCCAAATTTTTGAAGCTTCCTGATTGCTTGTGTCATAACACTCCAAGGATGTTTTTTTTCTTTTTCGTAACACCAGTGTATATTAGACACTTATTAAATCAATAGGCTGTGCTTTACAGTGATTATACCTTGGATAAATGATGTACTGATTTCTATTTAAAGCTGGATCCATACAGTTGAAGTCAAAATTATTAGCCCTCCTGTGATTTTTTTTATTTATTTCGCAAATGATGCACAACAGGGCAAGGAATTTTGGTCACACTTTATTTTGATGGTCCGTTTGTTGAATTTAAGTTTCATTGCATCTACATGCCAACTAATTCTCATTAGATTATAAGTAGGGTTGAGGTTAGGGTTAGGGTTAGTGTAAGTTGACATGTGCTTGCAAAGTTTCTTATAGTCAGTTAAATGTCTGTTGAAGGAGCAGTATCAACAGATATTAAGCAGATAGTCTACTAAATCTCAAATGGACCATTAAAATAAAGTGTTACCGGGATTTTTATAATATTTGTTTATCTTCTGGAGAAAGTCTTATTTGTTTTATTTCAGTTGGAATAAAAGCAGTTTTACTTTTGAAAAAACATTTAAGGTCAATATTATTAGCACCCTATATATATATTCAAATGTCTACAGGAAAAACCACTGCTATACAATGATTTGCCTAATGACCGTATATTGCATCATTAACATAATTAACATAGTTAAGCTTTTAAATTGCACTTTAAGGTCAATACTAGTATCTTGAAAAATATCTAGTAAAATATTATGTACTGTCATTATGGCAAAGATAAAATAATTAGTTATTAGAAATTACAAAAAATATTATGTTAAAAAAAAGTTGAAAAACTCATCTTTCTGTTAAACAGATATTGGGGGAATATACAGGGTGGCTAATAATTCCAGAGGGCTAATTCAGGACTGACCCCCCCAACTCCTCACTTTGGTCCACGACACCTACAAATTTGGACTTTATTTATTTATTTATTTTTTTTTTTTTTTGGGGACCGGAAATGACATAGGTTTCTCCCAAAAGATAACAAACCGATGTACAAGAGGCATCATTGTGAGAAAAAAAAATTCAGCTTTTATTTACCTTTGAATTAATAGTGGCAAAATTATTCATACCCTTTGCAAACTGTCACAGTCTATGAGAAATTCTAAATTTCCATTGCAAATAGTCCAAGCTGTTTTACAGCCTCCTAATTACCCTGATTCATTGGGAACAGCTGTTTCAATTAACTAAACAGGTGTAAAACAGAAGCTCTCTCCTGTTGGTTTGTGGACAGTCATGGCTAAGACAAAGGAGCTCAGTGAGGACCTGTGGCTGCACATTGTGGCTGCTCACAATTCAGGAAAGGACTATAAGACCATATCTAAATGTTTTGAAGTTCTATTGGCTACAGTGCAAAGTATTTAAAATATATATATAAGGACCACACTGTGAAAAATCTCAGCGGACATGAATGTCATGCAGCCTTCGTTTGCCATAAAAAAGGAGAAGCCTTCAACACTAAGAACACCATCCCCACTGATAAACATGGTGGGAACCTATGTTTTGGGAGGTGTTTTTCAGCCAGTGAACCAAGGAGTCTAATCACAGTAAATGGCACCATGAAAAAGGAGGAATAGATCAAAATTCTCAATAACAACATCAGACAGTTTGCAGAAAAACCTGGTCTTGGCTCCAGTGGACATTTCAGCACAACAACAATAACCCAAAACACACAGCAAAAGTGGTGAAGAAATGGTTAGGAGACAAAAACATTAACATTTTGCAGTGGCCCAGCCAGAGTCCTAAATTAAATCCAATTGAGAATCTGTGGAGGTATGTTTCTGTCGGTTCATGAACTCCAATGATGATTACAGTCTGTTAGTCAAAATGTGCCAATCAAAAAGTAATAGCACAGTTTTGCTTCAAATATTGCAATGCGCACAACATTATGGGTGACATATCAGAGTTCAAAAAAGGACAAATTGTTGGTGCGTGTCAATGCACCTCAACTCTCCTGTTTCCACCAAAACTGTTCATCCAGAGTGTCAATATACATGGCCAGACTGCTATAGCCAAGTGATCAGTGATGGCAGTGTATCTCGCGCTGCGCCATTTGGGTTGCAATATCATGGCATTCCCTAGGCCCAATACTTGTGCTAGATGGGCACATCACTGCCAAGGACTACCGAACAATTCTGGATGACCATGTGCATCCAATGTTTCAAACATTGTATCCTGAAGGCGGTGCTGTGTATCAGGATAATAATGCACCAACACACACAGCAAGACTGGTGACAAGGTGTTTCAGTTGCATTGTCCAACCCCTGTACGTACAGCTAATTTAGATTTTTGATAGATTTTTTCTGGTAAATATATTTCTGAAATATATGAAATTAACCCAGATTTTGGTAAAAACCCAAACATGCAAATTAAACATTTGTTGTGTTGTGTTATTGTAATAACAATTGAATGACATAAGAGAAATATATTTAATACTTTGTATAAAGGCTTTTTGGTAATAGCAGTATCAAGACTGCTCTTGTATGGAGAATAGAGTTGCAAGCATTGATCAGGTATAATTTTTCCCAGCCTTAAAAAGTTTTCAAATCTTGATAGTTCTGTGGTTCTCCTCTATCCACTCTGATCTATAGTTATTTTCTATTGGATTCAAGTCAGGTGATTGGCTGGGCCATTCTAGCAGATTACTAACAGTACTTAGACAAAACAAATGCTCATGTAAGAATTAGACTTTTGTATTTTGAATCAGTGTTTAATACTGTGACAGTAAAACTGCAAGTAAAAAAAGGACTGAAAGATTTAGGTTCTTGGCCCATTTTATGAATTGAGAATTGTTTTAGGTGTAGTGATCAACATTAAATCAGTAACAAAACGGTTACTACGTAACCCTCGGGGAACGGAAATGCTATGTGGAAAGCTTCCACTATGAGGAAGCCAATCATCTGAAAGAGTAATAAAACGGGCAAATGAAATGACAATGAGTTGGCGGCGTCAGCGTGCACAGTTGCACAGCGTGCACAACAGGACACAGCAAAAAAAAAACAGGCGCTGGATCTGCCTCCTTCGTGGGCAGCGTTTGCAGGTTCACTTCGTAGTCTAAAAGAAGTGCTGTAGGAACCTTGGGCACCTAGGTGGGCCTGGGTCTCAGGAAAACGTGAGAGTGGGCCGGCCCGAATTGCTGGCACACTTCGCTGACCGAAAATGCCTCCAGATACCCGACCCTCTTGACTGATGCCAACGCGACCAGCAGAGCTGTCTACCTGGACTGAAATCTTAAGATACTGAGTTGAGTGGATCGAGCAGACCTCTCCTAAGAGAGATCTCCAAGTGGGTATGAGAGGGGGACAGCATTGAATAATTATCCAGTGTCGAGCGCCTCTGGGAACTGGTGATGAGGCGATGCTTTCCCAGCGCGCCACCATCCCCTCATCCTTATAGCAGGGATGATCATAACGCCAACCCCTCGGTGTGGAGGGGACAGCCTTAGCTCCAGCCAGCTGAAGGAGGATAGCATCACACTGATCTGGCATGTACGGGGTCCTTCTTGGAGAGAAGTACACCACACAGAGAATAGACTCCACTTCAGGACGAAGGCATGCCTCGTAGAGGGTTCTATAGTCTGAGTGATGTGGTAACCAGCAAACTGGTAGGTCACCTAAGAGGGCGCTCAATCTATGGACCAAACAGAGGTTCCAAAGATCTGTCCAAAAGATCTTGAAGGTGCTTCTTCAAAGGGATATGCCAGGGAGGGGCCGTCACGAGGAGAGCTGAAATGCAGGTCCGGTTGAGCCAGAGAGGCACAATAAACAGACCTGCTCCTCATCCTCCCTGACTTTACACATTATCTGTGCGAGTAGGCTCAATGGAGAAAATGTGTATTTACGCATGCCAGCTGTGTTAGCCAGGACGCCATAATGCACCCATAACAGTTGGACAGCCAGGGGTGGAGCCACCATTCTCCCTGGCATGAACTGACGTGAGAGTGCATCGGCTGCAAGGTTGAGCTCGCCAGGGAAAGAATGGCACGCAGCGATTTCCGCCGTGTATGACTCCAGAGTAGCAGACGGCAAGCAAGCTGAAACATATGGCGAGAGCGGATACGGCCGTGAGGTTGATATATGCCACCGTTGCTGTGCTGTCCACCCTGACCAGGACGTGTTTCCCCTCTAGGGAAAACACTGCCAAAAGCCCCAGGCAATTAATATGCCAACGCAACTGGGTTCCTTCCACAGACCCGCAGCTGCATGCCCGCAACATACGGCCCTCCAGCGCATACTGGAAGCATCCGTTGAAACGACGACATGCCTGGACACTTGTTCTAGAGGCACACAGGCCTGTAGAAATGCAGGGTCCATCCAGACCTTGGTGTAATACACGCCTGTCCTCTGGCACTCTCGGAGCCTGTGTCGAAGAGCACCAATCCTGCAAGCGGGAAGGCATAGCGTCCCATACTGGCAGTGTTACATCCGGAGAAAGGAGAAATTGCTCTTTATAAAATTTGGTAGCCATATGGCTGTAAGTTAATGATATGGGTGTCTCTGGCCCTCTGCCAGGGAAAGAGCAAACGTCCTTTTCTCCGAGTGGCCCGTCTGGGGGCGATGATCGTCTGTGAGGTGCTCAATGCTGCCGCTTAACTGGGGAACGGACAGGGTGGCGGAGCAGATTTTGGAGCCACAGACGAGCACCCTCAGGGAGGAGCAGCCAAAGTGGATGGTTCAATGGGGAGAGCGGTTTTTAAAGCCCGCCGATCGCACTTGACTGCTCTTTTACCGTGGTGAATTCCTGGGTGAACTCGCCCTTGGTGTCGCCGAACAGGCGAGCCTGGGATATGGGTGTGTTAAGAAAGCGAACTTTGTCAAAGTCACGTATATCTGCCAGGTTTTAGCCAGAGGAGGCATTCCTGGACCACTAGGACGTCATCGTCCTTCCCAGGGCACTCGCAGCCGACCTGGTGTTTTCAGAGCAAAGTCAGTTGCAGTGCGTAAGTTAGGCCTGGGTCGGAACCACCCTCGTGGCTTTGTGCCAACACCTGCACCAGCCATAGCAAGCAAAACGGATGCAGCCTGGCCCGCAGCAGTGTAGGCTCTGGCCCGAGGGATGCAGACAACCTACATGCTTTGAACGGGAACTGAGGTCAACCACGCCAGGAAGGGGCACCACACGGGCAAAATTGACCGTGCTAGCACGCTTGACCTGGGGATTCGCCTTGTACCCCCTGGCTGCTCCGTCATCAAGGAAGGTGAGGGCGAAGCACACGCAGACCAGGCAGAAAAAGGTACCCTCAGCACTGCGTGAACTTACTGTGCACTCCGGAAAGAAGGAGACGGGAGGCTCCAGCCTCGCCTCCAAAGCAGCCTGGGTTAGCACGGCCATCATCTCAGATTCTATATCCGGAGCCTCGCTTACCACCCCTAAGGGAGGAAGCAGGTCCAAATTGTCATCGGAAAAGGACAGCCCACCCTCTGATGCAGCGATGGACATCTGATCCTCAGTGTCATCGAGTGAGAGGGCGATTATCCTGGAGGATGGAGCACTTCTCTCACTCGAAGCTTGGATGGAGCACGCTGAGGAATGGGAGGTCTGCAATCCTGAGGGCGGCGGATTGACCCCCACTGTAGCCCTCAGATATGCCCGAGTGCCTACTGCTACTTGCGGAGGACAACAGGGGTGGTTCGCCCTTTTGCAAGAGTGAGCCACGATCTTAGCTGCAACAAGCATGCCATCACAGTGAAGGCATGTGCTGCCCACGAGCACCGCATTAACATGCTGAATCCCCAGACATTCAACACAATGCTCATGCCCATCATCCGTGGACAGGGAACCACAGCATCCAGAAACGCACAGTCGGATCGACGTCTTTTAAAAAGATGTGCTGCGCTACCGTGTTGCTCTTTTAGGAAACTTGCTCCTTATACATACCGCTGTAGAAGGACTGGACCCAGAGAACACCTAGGCAAGGGAGAATAGCCCAGCTCGACCATCTGCCACTGCGTGTCACACACTCTGGAGTCAAACCCCGGCAGCTTTCTCGTTCTCTCTCTCTCTCTCTTTCTCGAAGGAGGTTTGGAGAAACCCAAAGACTCAAAACATTTAAAAAGGTGTCTTGCAATGCACGGCGGGCATCTTTACACAACAGATGATTGTAATTGCTGCCAGCTGTGCACTCTGATGCCGCCAACTCATTGGCATTTCTCATTGGCCATTTTATTACTCTTTCAGATGATTGGCTTCTGACAAAATCCTCATAGTGGAAGTTTTCCACATAGCATTGAAGTTCACCAATACAATACCAGACACTGAATGATACAAACTGAGGGGTATAAATACAAGAGGAATAATGGGACAGATGATGCACAAGGGTGAGATACAGGTGGAATAAATGAACACTAAAAATGGTGGGAAACAGAACAAAGGAATCACATGACATGGGAAGCACTTGGAACACAACAACAGAACCCTGACAATCTGCTCCATTCCTACTTTGAGGTCCTCTCTTTGGGGCACAGTCTGCCTACACCATTGGCTAAAATGAACATCCATAAAAGGTCATTGTTCCAGCTAGCCTTTCAGAAAGAAAGCAGAGCAACAAAGACAAAACCCAAGTATAAATGCTCACAATGGCATTGGGTAGATGCAGAAGAGTGAACTGTTCAATTAGTGTGGCCTGTGAAGTTTAGTTGACCATCAATTACAAGGTCCCTGGCTTGGAAGGAGTTATGGTTGATGCACCAAAATGAAAGGATACATTGGGATAAACCATTAGGTTTACTAGATCATTGGTTAGCAGTATTAGTATCATGCAAATAATTTAAGTTTTTGTTTATATTTAACATTTTTAAATAATTTGTTGTTTGTTATGTTCTTTTTGTCCATTTAACTTTCTAGCTTTTAGCACATTTTTGTCCTTCAGCTAATTAAAATGAGAATTAGCCATACTTTTTTTTTTAAATGGTTAAAATGTTGTTGATAACTGATACATCTTAAAACAGTTTTAACAGCATACAGATACATTTGCAGCAAGCACAGTAATAACTTTGAATTTCAGATTTTTAAAGTGGGCACTCTTAGACAGAGAGTCCAGTAACAGTGATAATGATCCTAGATGGGGCTGGGAAAGAGGGGACAAAAACTAAGAAGGGGGGTAAAATCAGTAAGGAGGATGTGCCCTGCCTGACTCGGTTAGCTCGGTTAGTAGTTTACATGTTCCTGTGTCTAGCTGACACCAACAACACTGCTTTCTAGCTGAAATCACTCCAATTAAGAGCCGTCCAACTGCGCTGCCAGACACCAGTGACATCCAATGGTCCATGATCTGTCTCCACCTTGGCATAATGAAGGGATTTTAAAAGCAGGCACACCCTAAAACAACTGCAGCGCTAGAACAAAAAGCATAGACACAGGCACGCTCACACACACACAGACACGCACACACACACGCACGCACGCACGCAGACACACACATTGGGGCTGCAGAATAAAATCTAAAAAGGTATGAGGAAAAACAAGACATTATTCTAAATATTCGAATTATTATTATTATTATTATTACTTATTTTATGTATTCTGCTAAATGTAAGTAACTTTCCAACTACACACTAGAAGCCATTTGTCAGGTGTTTGTTCTGTGTTTCCCTTGTGATGTCATTCCTTTGTTCTGTTTCCTAATGTTCATTTGTTTCACCTGTGTCTCACCCCTGTGTCCAATCAGTTCATCATGTTCCCTCTTGTATTTATACCCCTGAGTTTGTCTCTTTCCTTGTCCGGTATTGTATTGTCAGCATATTATCCCGATCAGCCTCCCATGTTGTCTTCAGCCCAAGATTCCTGTATGTCAATGTTCCCATGAGTTTGTAAATAAATACGTGTATGTTTTTGATAATCCCCGTGTTTCGTACTTTTGTGGTCACAACAAGCGTGACACCATTACAATATAAGTAGTCTGCTTGATAATATATGCTAACCCCCAGAAATGTTATGACTTTTATTAATTTCATTATCATCATCTTAACTGCTTATCCAGGGCCAGGTCGTGGAAATTTTATGAATTTGTCAATGTGGAAAAAAAAGTATATTCATCATTGTCATGACCATAGGGGCACCTTTAAAAAAAAAACACACACATATAAACTATATATTTAATATCATCTTAACAACTTAACTGTGTTTTTAAGCAACATGCAGGGTGGATGAATTTGATTTCCAATGCACCAATATAATGCTTATTACACAAATGTAACCCTTAAAGATCGATTTAGCCTATGAGCAGTCCGCCATTTATTTCTTTTTTAGCTGTATGCAGTAACATTATCTTGTAAGGTTTTTAACTCTGTAACTGAATTCCTTCCTCGTCAATTCAATTGTGTTCAAATGTGCATTTTGATTCGATTTGCTTCTCAAACATAAATCTACATATTGTTTATTTGGTTTTCTAAAGATAAAAAAGTCAATAATGATTAAGTCTCCAAAATCTTAAATTAATCGTGAAACCGCAAAATAGTTATTTAATCTAATACAGCAAAAAACTCACATCAGCTGTTAATTCCACACAAATAATTATTTGCAGCATTTACTGTCTTATTTTCTCTTGTATGTCTGTCATTTGCCCTGTTGTCGGAGAAATGTGAATGTTAAATCTATCAAAATCAAATTTTGAAAGGTCAAAATCTCATAAATTGACAAACAACAAATTTAAATGAATTCTGCCCACTATGTGAATATTTCCCCACATCACGAAAGAAACATTTTACCTGTGCAAAGATCTGCCTTTAAACCTTTCATCATTTTTTTTTTTTTGTATTTGTATTTGTATTATGTAAATATGTGCTGCTGTGTGTTTTAGAATATGTTTAAACAAGTGAAAGAGTCAGTCACCTGCCAGGTGTCTTTACAATCAGATGTCTTACATGTCTGTTTATCAAGTTACTACGAGAAAAATATGCATGTCCTTATATCTATCCATCCATCCATCCATCCATCCATCTCTAGTTTTTTTTTCTCAATTAGTCTGTGTCAGCTTCCTGTTGTTGCAATTCAAGAAGAGACATAAAAAGGCATGGGGTCCTCAACAAGCACTTCACAATCTATTTACACCAAAGCTCTTCTGTGTCTGCGCCTGATGTCACGGTCACACAAGGAAGAGAGGACAGGGAATAAGTGATCAAGGTGTTTATTCAAACACACTAGTGCAGCTGGTGTATACGTGGATAACACAGTGGTGGTTAAACGTCACAATGTTCGTGGATAATACAAGAGATACTTCCCTTTGCAGTTCGTCGAGTAAACAGATCACAGGAGTAAGCCTCGATGATGCACAGAAGAGCATAGGAGAGCACAGGAGAACACGGGAAGATGAACGAGGAAGAGATGACCATCCAACGCTGAATTTGAGGTGAGCTTAAATAGTGAGTGGGTGATTGCAGGTGCAGGTGTGTGTGATTAGTATTCCGGTGATTGTTCGCGGTGTGTGGTGGATGGTGACTGTGAATGGTGACTGGGGCTGCTGGAACATGCAGAGGGTGTGACAGTACTGCATGTGATTAGTAGTCCGGTGTGTGGTGGATGGTGACTGTGAATGGTGACTGGGGCTGCTGGAACATGCAGAGGGTGTGACAGTAGATATAGGAGGGCACGTAGGTAAGACCTTGGGGAAGTTCAGGAGGTGTAGGTTCTTCAAGGGTAGCAGCATGGATTTCATCATCCTCCTACCATAAGATGGGTGCTAGGAAGATTGAGGGAGGCAGAACTGGTTCGGAAGTGTCTTGAACGGGGTCAGGTGAGTACATACGGGACAGGGCGTCGGCTTTGCAGTTCTTGTGTCCCGGCTGGTAGGTGATGTGGAAATTGAACCGTGCAAAGAAGAGGGACCAGCAAGCCTGTCAAGCATTCAGACGCTGGACATTGTGAAGCTATTGGAGGTTCTTGTGGTCCCCCCCCCTCCCTTGGCAAATAAGGCTGACCTCAGCCGGACACAACTGAGCCCGATAACACAATGACAATTCCATATATGAAATGTTGCCAAGCTACCCAAAACAAAAAGTTGGTTACACGCTAACATACATGATAGTGAATCCAAACACATAATTAGTAACGATACTTTTCCTGTCCCTTTTACATTAAAAAAATCAAGTATATAAACATTATGAATATAAATGTTGAAACAAACATATTCAGACCATACTCTTAGTAACCCTTTATAACAGAATATAGAACATATCAAGATGAATTCACAACCTGTTAGGTAGATAACTTTAAATGTTTATAAAAACATGGCATCACATCCACCAAACAAAACCACTATTTAAGGTCCAGTTTGTCTGTGTGATATGTATTTGTCCATCTATTTGTCGACCAATCAGTCGTGAATTTGTGGTGTACGTCGTGACTAAGGTCATAGGAATGTCTGCCAAAATCACTACCACCATCAGTCATGTTAATATCTTGAGTTCCACAGTCAACTTGCATGTCAGGCAAGCAATTAACATTGTCCCAATGCAATGATAGATCAGAAGCTCCGGCAGTCTCAGAGCCTGATCCGTAACTCTTGTCTGTTGAGTTTAATGAAGTAGAGCCAGCATAAGTTCCCACAGGGATTCCCTCCCCCAAGAGATCATCAGCCGAAGCCACTGTAACTGAACTTGACTCAGGTTCTACTTCTTTCGCAACCAGAGGGTTTCAGGTATGATAAGGCAACATATTCACAACATGAAACATCCCTGCATCTGCTTCTGTACTCACATCAGTAAGTCTGTAGTTTAGGTCTGACAGCTTCTGCGTAACAGAATAAGGGCCAGCATAGACAGGTGCCAACGTTGCAGTGAAGTTTGCTAAAGCATCCGACCTCGGATGAGTCTTCACTCTGACCAGGTCATCCACAGAATATGTGACAGGCCGACGTTTTTTGTCATAATATTTCTTTCTTTTGGAATGACTGGCTTCCAAAATGGACACACATGTCTGAAAAGTTCACTGACGAATGGAGATCGCCTGTCAGAGATCAAATATGTGGGTGCACCATGTCGTGCAAAGACCTCGCTTAGCAATTTGCTGGTGGCAACTCTCACCGCACTAACCTCAATCCACTTCGTAAAATAGTCCACAAAAACTAAGATGTAAGCGTTCCCACAGGGTGTGCGTGGTAGAGGACCTACAGAGTCCACCCCTGTGTACTCCCAGGGTTTTTGCAGACATATGGGGATCATGAATCCAGCAGGCTTACTTTGGCTTGGTTTAGAGAATTGGCAGACTGTACAGGAGGCAACATACAGTTTGGTATTAGACAATAGCACAGGCCAGTAAAACCGAAGCTTAAGTCTCGCCAGTGTTTTTGTCATGCCCAAATGTCCAGACATTGGATGGTCATGATAGTATTCTAGCAGACTCCTCCTCATAGCTGTAGGTGCATACAATTTAAGGCATTTCATGGGGTGAAGATTGCAGGACACTTCACTTTGTTAACCACCAAGTACAGGAGTCCATACTGAACAACAAACTCTGACAATTCACCAACACACGTGTCATCATGCCATTCCAACATCTGCATTAGTTTGTCTGTGACTGCATCATTTACTGCAACTGTCGAAGGCCTTCCCTATCTACAAAAATCACAGGGGGTAAAGTGCGTAGGTCAAGGCTGCCAATAATTGCATAGTGTAGGAGAAATCCAATGGGTTCAACACTAGAAGCCACAGGGTCGCGAGAAAGAGCATCAGGCACTTTGTTACTGCTCCCAGGTTTATGAACAACCTCATAACAAAGTCAACACAAAGAAACAAAGTCAACGTCCTGTAGTCTCAGAGACCACCGAGCCAGCCGGACAGAGGGAGACATTGAACATTTGAACGAGACATTAGCCATCTCAAACTACTGTGGTTCAGAAAACACTGTGACACGTAGACCCTCTATGTTTAAGGGCCCATAATATGCCCAAACACTCCTTTGTGGAATATGATCTCTCAGACTTGTGAAGTGCACGACCAACATCCC
The DNA here is from genome assembly GCA_903798125.1 of Danio choprae. NCBI lineage: Eukaryota > Metazoa > Chordata > Actinopteri > Cypriniformes > Danionidae > Danio > Danio choprae. The sequence continues at coordinate 2,492,106 of CAIGQW010004318.1, read as the reverse complement.
ATCTTGACCCTCACTATTTCTTTGCATAAGAGCTGCACCAAGCTCCACATCACACACATCCATATGGATAAAGAAAGGAAGAGAAAAGTCTGGGAACCTCAAAATAGGTGCTGATGTTAATTTCTCCTTGAGATAATTCATGGCTGTCTGGCAATCACTAGACCACACGAAGGGAACATCCACTCTTGTAAGAGCAAAAAGAGGCTCTGTATGGCAAGCATAGTCAACAATGAAATGTCTGTAGTAGCTGGTAAGGCCTAGAAACTGTATGACTTCTCTTACAGTAGTTGGAGCTTTGAAATCCGTTACTGCCTTCACTTTCTCTTCATTTGGCATGATACCCTTTAAAGATACATTGTAGCCAAGAAACGTAATCTAACTCCTGCAGAACTGACATTTAGAGAGCTTAATGGACAGGCCTGCAGATTCCTGCCTTGACAGAACTTTGTCAGGTCAGTAAGATGTTGTTGGATGGTAGGGGATGCCACAACACTATCGTCCAAGTAAACAGCACACGTTTTATACACAAGACCTGCCAAAATGGTGTTCATCAATCTTTGGAAGGTGGCGGGTGCGTTGCAAAATCCAAACGTTAGAACTCAAAACTGAAAAAGGCCACAGTGGGACACAAATGCAGTTTTTGGTCTTGAGCTCTTTGGCACCTCACCTGGCGTAAGATTATTATGTACATACATAGATGCTTGCACTGTAGTTCGCTCTGGGACCGGGAGAAACAGCCTCTCAGTAGCCGGCAGCTTTCTCTCTCTTTCAGTTGCGTAAGGCTTCTGAAAGCGAAATTCATTGGCCTGTTTTATTACTCTTCAGATGATTGGAAATTAAAAAAAAAAAAAATTACATTCTATCTATTTGTTGGGATAAATCTGGAGTACATTTGGACAACAAAAAATGACTCAACTCTGGGGTCTAATATGATAACACAAAGCTCAAATTGTACATTGTGTCTTCGCCATTTAAGCTTTTCTCTCCCATAAGCAATCAGTGCAAAACGGGTGCATAGGACAGTAATGGATAAAACTCAAACAAAATCAATCTAACAACGAGCGACAAAACATACTTGATAACAAAACGCAAAGGTTTTTACAGTGTATCTTCGGCCTTGTAGCTTTTCTGTAAAAGAAAAAGTGCAATGCCTTTAGCACTCACATGCATCTATGAGGCAAAACTAAATCAAAACCTCAATTAAAGTGCAAACATAAAAATCATAAAATATGTAAACAAATAAAGATGTAATTATGATTTGCACATGAAAAAAAACTTTTAAAGTAATTGTAAGAGTTGAGATGATATAAGATTAATAGGAGCTTAGCAGAAACCCACCCACCTCTACCATGTGCAGTTGATCCAAAAAGGAAAGATGGGGAGCAAAACAGGAAATGGAAACTTTCTTACAAATTTAAAGAAGGTGCTCACAATGATTAACATTTAATAAGCATTTTGTGTAATTCTATAAGTGAAATACATATGAAAATATGATATAGCAGTTGAAATACTGCTAT
>CAIGQW010004318.1:2474097-2490579 GCA_903798125.1 Danio choprae | reverse complement strand
GTATCAGTTCCCGTAAGTGTTATTAAACCCGTTTTGTAATGTTCCTCCGTCTCCCTCTCGTCATGTTCTCCTCCGCCCTCCGGGCGTTACAATGGCGTTATCAATGGTATTATTTATTGGTATTATGAATATGCTATTTATTATTTGATATATTATAAATATAGGATAATTTATTATATATGTATTATTTATTACGTTTAGGGGGATGTTAACATTTAAAATGTAACATTAAATAAAGTTTGTACATTTCTGTGTACAGATATATGTGTGTCTACAGTTATATAGAGAGAGAAAGGAAAGGAGGGAGAGTGAAATGGAGAGAAAGACATTTTAATTAGCAACAAAATGCAAAATTACTAATGAGCTATGCACATTTGTGTCCGTGGATGCATTTCCTAAGAAATTATTATGTACATAAATACAGTACTTCCAGAACAGCTGGACTCTTTTTTGGCAATGACATCAGATGTTTATTTAGAGACTTGCTCCACTTCACATTCTGTGGTTTGCAATTCAAACAATTTTAAATCCTGCTACTTATATTAAATGTAATTTATGGAACAATAACATTTAACAAACAATACTGGCAAATTATACATATGTGCGGAGTGATGCACTTGTATAAGTAGGCTGAATCAATGATGATCGTACTATAATTCCAACCCTGGAGGTTGGAAGCAGTATTACAATGTCATCCCGGTTTAACATGCCAAACAATAAATCATACAAAAATAATAAATAAATCAGAAAATGAGAAAATGTAACATTCTCCAACTGTTACAACCTTCTGGGCAACCCGGCGGAGCAGGTTCTTGTAAAGTGGCGGAGCAAAGCTCCTCTTCTAACGTCCACTGTATTGGGCTAACGACGAGGGCTGGAGGGATGATGGGTTCGGGTTCAGAAGGAGTATCAGGGGCATATACACGGGAGAGGGCATCTGCCCAACTATTTTTGGAACCAGGGCGGTAAGTGATATGGTAGGAGAATCGAGTAAAGAACAATGCCCATCTAGCCTGCCGTGGATTTAACCTCTTTGCTTCACGAAGGTATTGAAGATTTTTATGGTTAGTGATTACCGTGAATAAATGTTCTGTCCCCTCCAGCCAACGCCGCCACTCCTCCAGAGCGAGCTTGATGGCAAGCAGCACTCTGTTACCGATGTCGTAGTTCCGCTCCGTCGGGGACAGCTTCTTGGAAAAGAAAGTGCAAGGGTGGAAGCGTGGAGGCTCACCGGACAGCTGAGATAGTATAGCCCCTACTCCGTTGGTGGAGGCATCCACCTCCATGGTAAAGGGACGATGTGGATCCGGGTGTCGAAGAAGAGGGGCCGTACTGAAGGTGTTCTTTAATTTCTCAAATGCTTCGTGGGCCAGCTGGTCCCAAACCAGGGACTTGGGTTTGCCACGAAGGAGGGAGGTCAGAGGAGCAGAAATGGCACTGTAATTCATGATGAACCTCCTGTAGAAATTGGCAAAGTCGAGGAAACGTTGGAGTTCCTTCACAGTATTAGGGGGTTGCCATTCTAGTATGGCCTTTACCTTCCCCTGGTCCTTCTGGATGCCATCAGCGGAGATGTAACCAAGGAACTGTACGGAGACTTAGTGGAACTCGCACTTCTCAAGCTTTAAGAAAAGCTGATGTTATCAGAGGCATTGGAGGACCTTAGTTATATGGTGACTGTGTTCGATCAGATTCCGGGAGTAAATGAGGATGCCATATATGTAAACTATTACAAACCGATGTAGAAACCTCCGGAAAACCTCATTCATGAACGTTTGGAAGACGGCAGGAGAGACAGATAGGCCATGGGGCATAACCCGGTATTCATAGTGGCCAGCCGGGGTGATGAACGCTGTCTCCCATTCGTCTCCAGCTCTGATACGGACAAGGTTGTATGCGCTCCTTAAATCTATCTTCGTGAATATGCGAGCTCCTTGCAGTTCCTCGAGAGCTGCTGGGACCAGGGGAAGCGGATAGTTATCAATACAAGGCCGGAGACCTGCATCCTTCTTACCCACGAAGAAGAAGCTCGGAGCTGGTATATCCTCCCCTTAGGGAGTTTAGCTCCAGGCAGCAAGTTGATGGCGCAGTCCCATGGCCGATGAGATGGTAATTTGTGTGGCTGCCACAGAGGTAGTGAACCTGGGGGTTTTATAGGTGTTAAGCAGTTTTTCATACAATGATTACTCCAACGCAGAATCTCACTACGGTCCCACCTGATCTCTGGGGAATGATGTTTTAACCAGGGACGTCCCAGGATGATGTCAACAGTGGAGTCCTCCAGTACCAGAAAACTTATCTTCCCTCGTCCAAGTGGCTTTCCCTGGATGGTATCGATAGAGTATTGTACATGGTGACGAAGGCGAGGGAGTTGGAGCTGTTCCAGACATAACTGTGATATGAAGTTGCCGGAGGATCCAGAATCTATGAGAGCTGAGACATAAGACACGTTTGGAGCAACTATTTTGGCAGGGGTAAATGTTGGAATGGTACTCACCACTGGACGAGGGGGCTTTATGAAACATTCTCTGATGAAGTGACCTGTTTTACCGCAGTACAGGCACTCCCCACGGGACATCCTCTGGGTCCGTTCCGTCTTGGAGAGTTGAGAGGAATCCACCTGCATTGGTTCTGGAACTGGAGGGCAGGCAGCACTGGAAGCGAGCTGGGGAGCAATTTCAGGTGGATCCGGTGGCCACGCTAAATATTTCAGAGAAATGGGAAGTGAATTGGGAGAATGAGCTGGTTATGGCACTATTGGCGTTTCATATCGCCTTCGCCCACAGGAGTGCACGACTAGCTAATAGGGAAATGAGAAACGCAACTTGGGAGCGTTCAGTGGGGAATTGGCCTGGATTCATCTCGATATAGAGACTGACTTGTAGTAGAAAACCGCTACACCCAGACACTTCACCAGAATAGCACTGTGGTAATGCCATTTGACTGACTGAGGCAGAGGCAGTCGCTGGGGCGTGTAAAGCAGGGAGAATGGCTGCTTTAAAAGCTTCGACGAGTTTGATGAGTGCAGTGGAGGTGTCGTGTGTCCGGTATCCATTCTGAATGCGGTCTTTGGTCGGTCCTTCTGTCACGACTCACTGAGGCTGGACACAAGAGGATATGTAAAGCAAAAAGATTTATTGAACAGATGCAAAACAAGGAAGCGTAACTGAGTTCGTAGCAGATTGGTTGACACACAGGGAGGACGTTCCAGACACACAACACACGTAGAGGAATCCAGGAAGACGAGTAGCACAACAAACAATGGAACACTGGAGGTAAGGAACATCGGAGAACAATTTAGAATCGCTGGAGATAGATCGAGTGAGTCTCAGGGTATGATGATTAGGACCATCAAGGATAGAGTGACTGAAGGTGCTTTATATACTGTGTGTGTGTGTCTGTGCGCAGGTTATGGCAATCAGTAATTAGGTGATTGTGAACGGGTGAAAGTGAGTCCAGGTGAGTTGGATGATTTCAGCGACTGCCTGACATTGAGTTAATCTATTGAATTTACTGTTTCAAAAATATTCATGTTCTAGAAACAGAATCTTATAAAACAAATAGAACTGTAGGCTAAACTATTATTTTTTTATATATAAACATCGTTTAGTTACTACTGTTATTGTTCCTACAATGTTTTATTGTTACTATATTGTAATATAATTTTTCTTACAGTTGTTCTCCATTGCTAACACATTACTACTGATTCAGTGGGCCTAATTTCCAAACCATTTATATAGTTCTCAAAACATTGATACATTTCTCAAAACTCTAAACATAATTCAAGTTTTCACACAATGTCCAATTTTCTCAAACATTTTCTGCAAAACTCTCACAATTGAACACAATCAAAACACAATTATGCATGTTAACACTCAGCAACAAAGCTGATGATGCATCAGCATCAAATTTTTATTTTTGTGTGAAACCTCTAAATAGTTATTTATGTTGATATATTTATTAAATGTCTGTTTATAACGATATAAGACAATTCATAACAATGTATAGAATAGATATACTAACTGGTTACAGACTCGTAATTCAATTTGATTGCACTGTTGCATGATGTCCACATACATTAATAGTTTAAAATATATATTTTAAAATATATATAATTAAAATATATAAAAATATATATTTTATATATATATGTGTAAAATATTTTTACGGAATGTCTGGGGCATTTAGCACATGGATGTCGTTGCAATCTTCTAATAATGATGTCACCATGGAATAGATTTTTATACTATATTAACATTACAAAAGTAATCATTCAAAAAAAATTGCGCTAAAACTAAGGGTACCACTAAAACACTACAGTTTTTTAAAGCCAAGAGCGGTTTCTCATTGCTTCCGAGTCATGAGAACATGTATTGAGGTAAAATAACTATATTGTTCTCTGCTTTTGCTTTGTTCTCAAGGATTCACACTCACAAGAGAAAGAAGAAAAATAAGTCTCGAGATGTTTGTAATTCAGTAGATCACAAATGTACGTGTTGATTTCAGACATTCTGAGCATGAATTTTGTTTTGTTCTTTCATATGTTTTTTGCTTTTTTATAATTAATCTTATGCTTCAAGAAATTTACAATTATTTGTCAGATTTCTAAAAATATTTTCAATTCTTGGCATCGCCAGAGGTGGTGCTGCACCAGAAGACCCACTGAACCCAGAAGTGGAGCTGCACATAGAGCGGTTGTAGTCGCATGCACAGTCCAGAGAGCAAAAAAACAGCAGGAGGTAATGTCATTAAACACTTTTTTTTTTTTTTTTTTATGATTTGCATTGTGATGTTTTTTTGATGTTTCATCCATAAATTATGGAAAACTACCTTTTATCAATATGGAAAATATTCACTGCTAATTGCAACAGCTCATTAAAACTTCATTCTTATCTTACTTCATGTTGAATGATCTCAGATATCTTCAGATATTAACATCTGAAATGTAACTTATGTTATTACTTACGTTGATATATTTGCTTAATGTCTGTTTATTATGATACTGTAAAACCTAACAGTCAAAATCACTAAATGAAATAAGTTAGTTTAACTCTGAATTGTTTTCAAAGTTACTTTAATGAAAATGTTATAGTAAATCATAAGCTGAAAATTTTAAGCAGAACTCAAACTGAATGAGTTTTGAATGAATGAATTATATTTTTGTGTTAACTTAATTCTAATGCTTAGTTAATTTTATTTATTTATTCTAGTTTTTGTCTATAGCATACAGCAAAATAATATTTACTAATAATAATATTACAAAGAACACTTAAAAATATTATTTATTGATATCAGTGGTTAAAAACTTTTAACTCCATGAAAAAAGTACATATCTGTATCTAAGAAATGGATATTATTCAGGCATCAGAAAGGAAAACCCTGTGCATTTTGCCCCTCGAGATCCAAGTGTAGCCGTTATAGAGCCCGCAGCCATCCCCCGCAGCCACTGTGCAGGAGAGTCAGACAGACGAGAGAATCAACGGCTGACAGAAAAGTATTCCCAGGTAAGCACTACAAACTACTTTAGTATATTTATTCTACTTTTAAATGTTTTAATGTTTTGTAATGTCATGTTGTGCAGTCAGCCATGTTAGGCTGCTTAAGCTATTTTCAAGGGGAAAGACATGCTACCTCAATGCTCTTAGGTTAACGTTAATGTTAGCTATGGCATTATTTAATGTGAGTGATTTAGCCATGTTTTTGCAGTGTAAAATTAATTTCTGTTGTATTTTCTCATAGTTTTATATATACGAGTCCCACACAATTTTGTTGGACAATACATTGTCTTCATCTTTATTGTCACTCAAACGGCCGAAACTAATGTTCATTCATTCATTCATTTTCATTTCGGCTTAGTCCCTTTATTAATCTGGGGTCGCCACAGCGGAATGAACCGCCAACTTATCCAGCATATGTATTACGCAGCGGATGCCCTTCCAGCCGCAACCCATCTCTGGGAAACATCCATACACACTCACTCATTCACACGCATACACTACGGACAATTTAGCTTACCCAATTCACCTATACCGCATGTCTTTGGAATTGTGGGGGAAACCGGAGCACCCGGAGGAAACCCACGCAAACACGGGGAGAACATGCAAACTCCACACAGAAATGCCAACTGACCCAGCCGGGGCTCGAACCAGCGACCTTCTTGCTGTGAGGCGAATGTGCTATCCACTCCGCCACCGTGCTGCCCTCGAAACTAATGTTAAATCTAATATTACAGGACAATGTGAGCACACTCTTATTTTATGGACAAACTTTCAATTGTGATACGTTTACGTTAGTTTCCACTTTTCCGTGTGATGCATTAAGCCAGGGGTCACCAAACTTGTTCCTGGAGGGCCGGTGTCCTGCTGATTTTATCCCTAATCAAACACACCTGAACAAGCTAATCAAGGTCTTACTAGGTATACTTGAAACATCCAGGCAGGTGTGTTGAGGCAAGTTGGAGCTAAACCCTGCAGGGACACCGGCCCTCCAGGACCGAGATTGGTGACCCCTGCATTAAGGCTAAGGGACTTAAAGTTAGCAAGGCCAACAAAAATCAAAAAGGGCGGTTAATGGAGAATGATGAGGTTTCATCATGAGTTTTTGGGGGGGGGGGGGGTTCAACATAAATAAGCTCTTCTCAAAAGACTACGATAACGCGATTGTCTTTCTTATTTCCGTCCAGTGACATGGTTCCATCCTGTTATTAGTGAATGTTAGTAAATATATTTACTAATATAAACAAACAATGAATAATACATTTATTACAATATTTATTTATGTTTGTTAATAATAATGAAAGTCAACCTGTTCATTGTTAGTTCTTGTTAACTAATATTAACTTGCATTAATGTTAACAAGCACACTTTAAAAAAACATATAAAGGTGTTGTTTATTCTTAGTTTATTTTATTAATATAATAACTGACATCAAATAATGAAACCTTATTGTAAAGTGTAGCCAATGTCTTTTTGGGGGGGCTATTGCTGTTTTACGTTTTATACTAAAATATTACATACAACTCTGTTCTTTTGTTCAAAAACCATTTTCAAAATAAACTACACATTAATCATTTGTGCAAAATAAAAGCGGATATATATTTTTTAATAATTAATTTAGCACAGTCAAAAAAACTATTTGACAAAATGGATGTTTACAAGACACAATAACTATTCATATAAATATATTCCTTTTCAAAAGTTTCCATGTTCTTGAAACCTATTACTGTGTGTTGAATCCTGAATAACTCATGACTGTTTAAGGCAGGGGTGGCCATCCCTGTTCCTGGATATTTTAGTTGCAACCCATATCAAACACACCTGTCTGTAATTATCAAGTGCTGTTCAGGTCCTAATTAACTGGTTCAGGTGTGTTTGTTCGGGGTTGGAGCTGAACTGGGCAGGAAGGTAGATCTCCAGGAACAGGGTTGAGCACCCCTGGTTTAAGGCATAATTGATGTCACTCCAAAAGATCCTTCTTTTCACGTTAATGACAACTGAGGGACTAAAACACAGGTATCACAAAAGGTGAAAACATTTACTGTTGCTCAGGAAGGCAACCCAGTACATTAAGGACACATTTTTGTTCATTTTTCTTAATTTGTTTTAAGATCTAATAAATAATTGATAATCTGAATCACAATCATCCAGTTCAAGAAGTTTACTTAGTACATTGTGTTGCCTTTAGAGCACCAGTAAACGTTTTTACTTTTTGTAGTGCCAATGAGTTTCTCAGTTGTCCTCTGTATAAAAAGATGGATCTCAAAATTATATATTCACTGTTGTAAAGGTGTTAGCTGGAGGATTTTATTATTCATTCATTTTCTTTTCGGCTTAGTCCTTTTAATAATCTGGGGTCGCCACAGCGGAATGAACCGCCAACTTATCCAGCATATGTTTTACGCAGCGGATGCCCTGCCAGCTGCAACCCATCACTGGGAAACATCCATACACACTCATTCACACACATACACTACAGACAATTTAGCTTACCCAATTCACCTATACCACATGTCTTTGGACTTTTGGAAACCGGAGCACCCGGAGGAAACCCACGCGAACACGGCGGGAACATGCAAACTCCACACAGAAACGCCAACTGACTCAGCTGAGGCTTGAACCAGCTACCTTTTTTTGCTGTGAGGCGATTGTTCTACCCACTGCGCCACCGCGATTTTATTATTATTATTAATTTATTTATTTTTATTTTTAGAATAGCAGTTTACCTGCTTGGCACAAACAAAGGACTCATAAACAACTACATAGACAACACTTTATAAACAACAGAATCAGTTGATGTTAATCCAATGGCACATGGTTTTAAGATTCAGGGGCATGTAAACTTTAGAAAACATTATAAATTCAGTTTTTTGGCTAGAGTATATTTAAACATCTGATGTGTGAAACAAATTATTAAAGATAATGCTAAAAACTATTTTTATGATTTATTTTGTTTAATTATCTGTCCTTCTGCCAAGTCTGCAAGGGGGCAAACCTACGAGCAGAGCTGGAAATACAGAAAATTTGATTATATTGAAAGCACTCCAGTTTGATTGGTTGTTTGTTTTTGATACTTACAGATCGCATGTGAGGATGACATCTTAAAGATAAGGATGAGAAATAGATCCTAGTATATTATAGTAATACGCACAAAGTCACTGACCTTTGAACTAAAAACAAACCTTTAATGTGAATTTATGATTTGAGGCTGCAGTTTGAAGATCCCGATCCAGATCCAACAACCTCAGAATCTTTGCATCTAAATGATTGATGAACTTGAAATGTTGTCAAGATGGCCAACTTTGTTTCAGGAAGCTGTAGTGATCAGCGGTAAAGTCAGAAACGTGTGGAAATTCATTTTCAATATGAACAAATGCTAGAGAGTTAACACTTAACTCTGGCCCTTTTGTTAAGCTTATTAGTAAAACCCACATGGAAAGAACCTATATAAACATATGTTTTAATATAGGTTTTGATATAGGTTTTTAATATATGTGACATATAAAATTTGCCGTTTTCCTATATTATATGTACATATATGCACATGTATGTATGTACACATATTATATGTACATTTAAGGGAAGAACTTCTGCACATCAGTGCGGGAGGCGTTCTATTTACTAATGAGGAATGTAGTGAGGTGACGATATCCTGCATGTCAGTACACTCAAAAAATTATTTTGCTGCTTGTTCAAACTACTTATTTAAAATAAGTTGAAAGGACACAATTCTTAAGTTTTTTGGGGGGACAACTTAATTTTTTATGTTCAATCCACTTTAATCCGTTTGTAAAAACAATTAAGTTAACTTAATCAGTTTGTGTTAAGACAACATGAAGGAATTGTGTGTAACCCAGTATTTTTTTTACTGTGTAGTACACTAGAGCAGTTAGACCAGAGCTCACAGTTCCTCTTACTCCAGTTCCTCTCCTCTGTTGCAGGGTGGCAGTGTTGGACAAAGTCACAGACTTCTTGCTCTTCCCGGGGAAACTGCTGATAGCAGGGAGTGTTGGTGAGTCTGTTTCTTTTTTTGTAACAGAAAAAAATATAGACAGAAAAAAACAGAGGTATACACAAAGAAAGATGATTAATTATGTATAAATAAATACTGAACAAACAGGAAAAAATCCTTGTAAAATACACAACGTTAAAAGTTTAAATTAAAAACAGCTTTTGACAGTTTTTTTGTTCTATTAAGCACTTTCCTTAATAGTGTTTGTATTGGTTAGTAGCCTGCATTACTTCCTGATCTTTAACGGCAGAATAAGTATATTTTTATTAATAAAACATCAAAAACAAAACAAAACTATATAACAGTAATATATATTGACTCATTTATGGACTTACATTATCCCAAATGTTTCAAAGAATGTTCAAATAAAGAGAAATAAGCTATAAGTTGTTTTCACATGACCTTATTGATGACGCGCGAAATTCAGACGGGCACAGGAAGTGGTTCTTCTACATAGGAATCGCTATCAGACCATCAAAATGTTTCTGTTTTATGTTGTTTATAATTGTTTAATCGGCCAAAATAAGAAATGCTGAACGGCTTTTATAGAACTACAAACGTTTTTGCTCATAAAGTGGGGAAAGTTCAAGAAACTGCCTGAAAAACGGAAGAAAAGGCGATGTTACACCAAATTCTGTGACCTTCGTATTCTGTGACGCTAGTGGGCACTGTTCTCACGGTTTGGCTTGAACTCGCTCTCACATGCGGATTGGACACGCAAACAGCGTACATGCTCTCGGCATGAACGCGCTTGGCGCCCGCAAACATTACATGAGCGCGTCGATATATTTCATCGTTCTCCGTTTACTATGATTATTTTTCTTGCCTTTGATATATAGATGTTACATTCATTTCTATTTAACAGCCCATCCAAGGAAGCATTTTATAATATGAACGGTGCAGTGAGATTTTACATAAATTTTAGGATTAAAAATAATTAGTCTAGTATGTTTTTGCCTTTTTGTCCCTGTAAGTAGTTATGTAGATTACTGTTGATCCTCTTAAATGTTTCCCTAAATATGTTTATACAATTTCTTAAGTGGTTCTTAAATTAAAAAGAAAAAGTATTAAAGTGAGTGTGGAATGTTTATGTAACATACTGGTAAATAGAACGTAGGCACACAAATTAAAATAAATAAAGATAAAATAAATAGTTCATTAAAAAAAGTCCATACTTTAAATTTGCAATGAAATGTTTTTTATTTTTTTATTTTTTGTGTATATTTTTAAAAATATAAAATCCAAGATAACATTTAACATAACAAAAACTTGAAAACTATTAGCATAAAGACATGCTGCACAGTTGTAGGGCTTCATGGGGTCAGGCTCTTGAACACATTGCATGTGATACCAGCGGTCACACGTGTCACACTGAATCTGTAATGAAGAAATAAGCCTTGTGGGGTAAAGCAGAGCACTGAGATTGACCATCTTATTTTAAAAGAAGGTTCTTACCCAAGAACAAGGTGGTGGTTTTCTGTGCGTTTCCTTTATTTTATTTTTTTAAATGAGACGGTTTCTGCATTCATTGTAGATGAATGATTGAATTCTAGTTGACTCCAAACACCGTTTGATTTTGCCAGAATCCTTTCCGAGGGGTTCCAATACAAGGCTCCTTTTCTCAGAAGGAAAGATTACCTGTAAAATTGTAAACTTAGATTCACCTTCACTGCTACTAATAATATGGTAGTGTAGTTCTCTACAAAGCTTAGTAAATAGATTAAGGTATTTGATCTCACGCCCAATATCCAGTGCCCAGGCTCAAGGACAGCTCCCAAAATAAAAGTGTATTTTGTTGGATCACACTAAAAAGGGCAAACGAAATTTATTAGCTTTCAAAACTAGACATACAATGATGAACATCATACAAAGCCTGACACAAGTGAAAGTACATAAAAATAAAATTGATAAACAAGATAAACTTGAGTTTGGCTTGAGGTAACTTCAGTTGATGGGCAAAAACAGTTCTTATATTACCTTGAATCTTGAGCCCTTTTCCTCCCTTATCCTATTCATTTCATAGGCGTCAATATGATGTGCCTTTTTGTCTTGTGCAAGATTGTGTTTTTTTACAACAAGGGCCATATATGCATTGATCACCTGAAGGATAGCAATATTGAAATTGTAAATATACAGGAAAGCATTACTGAAACAACTTCTTTATTGGGAGCTGTCCTAACTATGTCCCAGTAAAACGGTTTATAACTGCCAATGCGGGAAAGCAGAACATGCATTTTTGTCCTCCCCATGCATCTTGAATGACTGTGTGGTGAAGGAATAGTAATGAAAAAAATCCATTATTTGATGTATTTGTCATTTTTAAGCTGTAAAAAAAATTACGTTTTCCAAGTCACATACATTTTTTGTGACAGTATTAGACAGAGGATTGTCCTGCTGGAGGAGAAAGAGGTGGAGGAGGAGGAGGAGAAGAAGGCCAAATGTCCTCATCTAGACAACAGATGTCAGAACTGACATTTCCTGATTTTTTTAGGTATTCTTGGCCTTTCCTCATGGTGGTGTTTCAAATGATCAATGTTGACCTTTTGTGTGGACAGTCCTATGGAGTCCACAAGATCACACTTTTGTCATCTATTTTGGTCACCATAAAGGGACCAAAATATTCAGGGTCAAGTTTTTCTCCCTTTCGTTGTTCACTGCGGACATTTCTTCCACACCATGTCCCCCACCTCAAGGCTTTGGCGTTGCCTTTTTGAAAGTCGCCGCCTTGTTCTTTCATGGGTATTTTTTAAGTGTTTTTCTCCACTAACTCCAGAATTTTCTCATGGCGCCTGATGTCAATAGCCACCCCTTCTTCACAACACTCTACTTCAAATGAGGAATAAACCTTTGGCAACATGTTAATGAGAAATGTTTTATCTTCATTTGCATCTGCTATATACACACCTTTAAAATTATATACCTGGCACTTTTCATAAAATCATAAATAAATAAATAAAAAATGTCCACCAGATAGTTTTCTGGAACCTCAGAAGGGTATCTTGCTTCTCTCCCAAACATGAGAAAAAAAGGAGAAAACCTTGTGGTAAGCTGTTATTTGGTCCGCAGACCAAACATAGCTGCATCTAAATATTGATCCCAGTTGCTGGGTTTGTCCTCCACTAGCTTTGCAAGGACTCTAATAACATTAAAACATAAAAAGGTAATAGAAAAAGGTAATACATAAAATGAAAATTTAATTATTAAAATGAATTAAATGTTTGTAGTTATACAAACACAAATCTGTACATGAAAATTTTTTGCACAAACAAGTCATGCATATGTGTGGTTTTGGATGCGTTAAATGCATTTGTTACCTATGAACTGTACCATTGAGCCTCTCCACCAGCCTGTTAGTTTGAGGGTGGTATAGAGCACCGATGCTCCTCTTAATTCCAAGTATCTGGCAGGCTTCAGTGTTTATCTAAAGTTGTATATAAACAGTTTATTAGTATTGTAATTTTTGTTGACAGCACAAAGTGTCTGTGTCACACCCCCTGCACGTTCTATCAGCCTGGTTCACCATTCACACTCTCCAGCCACTACACAACGCACTCAGTCACCCGATTACTGATTACACACACCTGTGCACTCATCACCTTCACCTGCTCCAGTCATCACCACCACACTATAAAGACTCACCCACTCCGTTCACTCATTGTCTGGTATCATCTTCACATGGTCACTACTCTCTCCGTCTGCTCATCCTGATCTTCTTCCAAGGCTACTTGCTACTCCTTGTGCCCGGAGACTAACCCCTGTCATCGGCTTGCTCCACTAAGGGAAGTGATTCTCAGTAACTCATTTGACTCTGCATTGAACTGCTTGCTAGCACCTCGGTGCGAAGACTATTGTGTTTTAATAAACACTGTGTGAACGATACTCTTTTCTCTGCCTTCTGTGATCCGTGACAGTCTGTACATTTAATGTAAACTAAATAAACAGAGTCAGAATTATTAGCCCTCCTGAATTATTAACCCCCTGTATATTTTTCCTAATTTCTTTTCAACAGAAAGAAATTACATAATATTTTACAAAATTCTCAAGATACTAGTATTCAGATTAAAATGTATAATTTAAAGACAAAACTAGGTTATTTAAGTTAACTAGGCAAGTCATTGTATAACAGTGGTTTGTTCTGTAGACTACATTTACATGAATGAAATACTGTGAAAAATTCCTTGTGAACAAAAAAAAAAAAAAAACACCAGAGGGCTAATCATTTTGACTTCCACTTCAACAATTGCATCTGCATTTAAGGATTTTTTTTGTAAAAAGGATACAAACGCTTACAGTGCTGACAAACTCCCTTCCTTGATCTGTTTGGGGACTTTAAACTGATGTATAAATTTGAGAATGGATTGCGTTACTTCTGCAGCAGATTTTGTTTTGAGTGGATATGCATGTGCCCATTTTGCACAATAGTCTATAATGACTAAAATATACTGATTTTGCTTGTCAGTTTTTACCAGCTTCCCTATCTAATCAATTCCAACGAGCTCAAATGGAACCTTTGTCTGTCAAACCAGACAAAAACAGAAGGTTAGCATTGATTATTTACATTTGGACTATGATAATATATTTTGTTAGAAGTATGCAAAATATTAAATGGACAGTTCACCCAAAAATGAAAATTACCTCACCATTTATTCTCAATCATGTGGTTTTTCAAAATATCTTCCTTTAACAGAATAAAGGAATGCAAAGTGTGGTTTAGTTATAAACTAATTTCGAGAGGATCACGTGATTAGGATTTAACGCAGCTGGCACCGCATCAGCTCCGCTTATTGCACCAATCAGACACACTATAAATAACCAGAGTTTTTCACTCTAGACATCTTCGTCTTGAAGAATGCTTCCCGCTACAAACGCTCCAGCATCGCACCATTTAACCTATCGATACGGAAGAACAACAAACAACAACCAACAACCACCAACAACAACAACAACATAACTTCAGCCAGAGCCCTGCTCTCCCCGAGACTTCAGACGCAGCCCAGCACCACCCAGCCTCGCCAGCATACGAACAGGTCTACAAATTCAAGTTTATTTATATAGCGCTTTTTACAATGTAGATTGTGTCAAAGCAGCTTAACAAGTTCAATTAAAGTCCACAAATCGAACCTGAGGTCCCTCAACACGCAACCGGCGTAACACCGGACCACCAGCTCTTCCTCCATCAAACCACAACGAGCCAACGAACTCAGCCTAAACTCTCAGACGCCGGTATCCACTATTCCAAAACATTGCAATGAAGCTGAACTCTCCCCTACCGATCCACCCGCTGTACATAGCATTAATTAAGGAGAAACTTTGCCAAAATGACGACCCACCAACAAAGACTAAACATTTTATACACCTTCTGAAAGCCGAGACTTGCGTGACCAGAATGACACTAGCATCATCTGTTAATACTGGCATCAACCACAAGATGATAACAAAATAAACCCACCTCTTAAGCCTCCCTCCTGTCCACAGATCCATAACATTCCACCAGCACGGAATAATTCGACTACACGGGGTCCAGGCAATCCAATCGTGTAAAACGCCAGTCCACAACCCATTTAACAGCCACGGAAAGCACTGCTATCACCCAGACTAGCCACTGAAACGCGTTCAATAGAGTAGCGTTTCTTTTAGGCGTAAACAAACCAGCCACAAATGGCCGCCGATCTTTTGACTGACAGTTCATTCGACCAATAGCTGAAAGGAGAAGCGCCACCATCCAATGAGTTCTCGGACTCTGATAGTCCCGCCTTCTCTCTTGAAAGTTATGAATGACCCGTTGCAAGCGACTTGCATAATGACTTTGGCCAGATATGCTCGTGATTCTAATCATGTGAAGAGTGCAAGGGCAATGCTATAGCAGGGCTCAAATTAATGTCGTCAAAATTCTTAAACATTATTGATTAGACGACGACAGTTATACTTATTTATATTAAATTATTTATAAAAAAAAAAAATAAATAAAAAATAAATATATATATATATATATATATATATATATATATATATATATATATAAATAAATATATAAAAATAATAATTATTTGTTGTCTCCAGTTAACGTTCCTCACCTGGCTTAAGAACTACGTTCTCACCCTGATACTAACCCTTCTGAATTTCTCATTCCAGGCCTAACTCACGGATTCCAACATGGCGTTTCAGGACTTCCCAATCTACAATCAGCGACCACAGAATCAGATAATAATTACATGATCTGTCCATTCTCTGCTCCACCGTTTAGCGTTCACGCATTAGCCAATGGGTATCGCTACTCGCAAATTCCTGGCAAATGCCCGATCATCCATCTATCATCCCCGCATAACTCCGCCTTCCCCAGCTTAACAGCATCATTCAGCCAGATGAATTTTGCTCCATTACCTTGACATACATCAAGCATCTCCCTCATTAAAATAGCTGGAAGTAATGCTCAGCTCGAAACAATCGACATAATATCCGCATTTAAATCATTACAGACATTAATTACTGCCGATTACTGGCATCTTTTCAGCATCCAATGGCGCTTGCAACTCTACCTTGCAGCCCGACTTATTCAGACGCATATGGTTGATTTTATCTAACACATACGGAGTTCCGTACCTATTCCACCACTAGATGGTTTATTATCTCCCCCTTGTTTTCGCCACCTGCCAAATTACCAGCGACCACCCAAAAGGTTTTCGCCGACCTCGGAATTCCTCCCACAGAAGAGAAATCTCCGAATCCAGTACTTCTATTAAAATTAAGGGTATAAACTAGACCCTTATTAAAGAAAGAGAAATCAATCGCATTATTTCCCTTTCGCTAATCTACTCCGAGAACAAGAAAACACAAACGTGAACCCCTCTCCATCCTCGGACACCTAAAATTCGCCATGCGAATCATCCCCCGAGGTCGCCCATCCATTACTCGCCCTCTCCAGCTCTCCACATCCGTATACGACTTAGAAGACCTGTTCTTCTTAGCAACCCCAGT
>CAIGQW010004318.1:2422023-2444346 GCA_903798125.1 Danio choprae | reverse complement strand
CCAGCATATGTTTTACGCAGCGGATGCCCTTCCAGCTGCAACCCATCTCTGGTAAACATCCATACACACCCATTCACACTCATACACTACGGACAATTTAGCTTACCCAATTCACCTATACCGCATGTCTTTGGACTTGTGGGGGAAACCGGAGCACCCGGAGGAAACCCACGCCAACACAGGGAGAACATGCAAACTCCACACAGAAACGCCAACTGACCCAGCCGAGGCTCGAACCAGCGACCTTCTTGCTGTGAGGCGAACGTGCTACCCACTGCGCCACTGTGAGGCCCCTATATATATATATATATATAAGTTTTTTCTCAAATATTTATGTGTATTTATATATAATAAATATACACTACACATATATTAAGCCTAAGCAAATTTTTATTTTGGATGCAAATAATCTTGATTAATGTTTGTCCAGCACTAAAGAAATATTAACGGGCACTCAGAATAAATCTGACTTTAAATCTGACAAAATTCAATGTGTGAAAAAGAAGTTCAACTTAATAGATGTATTTTTAGTTTTTAACAAATGTTTGTTAAAGCATTGCAAGCCATGAACCAAACCAACCAACCAACTATTAGGATAATCACAACATTACAAACTTTGAGATACAAACAGGAGATTAGGTTCCGGTCATGCTGGTTGCAATGATGTTAGGCTTGAAGGTATCTTCTGAGATCCTGAATTTTACTGTCAGTCTGGCCATTAGTCTGGGGGTGATAACCGGAGGAAGGGCTGAAGGATAATCCTACAAGTTTGAAGAAGGCCTGCCATGCTGATGAACTAGGGCAAAATCAACTCAGGTGAGGAACCATGGTCAATTAGGAATGGGAAGAGTAACCAGTTTCCCAGTCGAGGAGCGTTAGTTAGGGGAAAAACTGAACAGATCTTGACAAACAGAGACACCTCCCGAACTATATTGGGCCGCCACCACCAGTAACAATGTTGAAGGAGCGAGAGGGTTCATTTGCTGCCTGGGTGTCTAGAGCCCAGAGAAGAAAGGATGAGTCCAGAAAGCCAAACAAAGTGTGTTTTGCCTTATAGACCTCCAAGAGGGGGAGGCACCTGTTGCTGTTTGAATTGTTCATCTAACTCCCATTCAGTCAGGCTGAAAGGATTCAGAAAAGGATTTCAGAGCAAGTTAGTGTCTCAAACTAAATCTCCTCAACCACCATCAGTGTGTTGCATCCACCTGAATGTTGTGATGCCGCCCATTCTGAGCCAGAACACATACCACACTCCAGCTTATTAGTGGAGAGAAGACAGGGTGATGATGTGCTTGAGATTATGGTGGTCTGCTATCACTTTGGTGATCACTTTCCCTCCAGCCAATGTCTCCACACCTCAAGAGCTAGTTTGATGTCCAACAACTTCTGATTTCTGATGTCATAGTTTTACTCCTCTGTTAAACGTTCCCTCAAAAAGAAGGCATGAGTCTGCAGTGAAATTTTAACAAAACCCACAAATCGCTGTAGTTCTTAGCTGGCAGTGTATCAAGGCACGTTTTACTTTACTTCCATCCATTTGGATCCCTACAGGGCTGATGATGTACCTGGAGAACTAAATGTTGATTGTGGAGGAACTCCCACTTTTCAGCCTTTAGGTACGCGATTTTCAGGTACGTTCCCTTTCAGCTTTTGAAGCACCTACAACACATGTTGGCAATAGTTGGACAAGTTCTGAGAGTGTATGTCATTGATGTAGATGATGATGAAGTGATGAAGAAAAGCCAGGAACACCTTGTTCATAATGGTCTAGAACAGGGGTGCCCAAATTCGTTCCTAGAGGTCTGGTGTCCTGTATAGTTTAGCACCTTAATTAGACACACCTAAACCAGCTAACCCAGATCTTACTAGTCATACTACAAGCTTCCAGGCAGGTGTGTTTAGGCAAATTGGAGCTAAACTCGGAAGGACACCAGCCCTCCAGTACCGAGCTTGGGCACCCGGTCTAAAAGATGGAAGGGAAGTTAGCCAGCCCATACTGCATCACCCTATACTTGTTGTGACCAGCAGGGGTGATGAGGGCAATGTTCTAGTCTCCCAAATATGTACTGTATGTGCTACACAGGTCCAGCTTCATGAAGATGTGAGAATGGTCTGAGAGTTTAAGACCTTGTTCCTCCATGAAGAAAAAGCTGAAACCAACAGGTGAAGTGAATGGATGAATGAAACCTTGATGGGGAGGCTCTTGGATGCAATCATCCATGGTCCTCTGTTCCAGGAACAAAGGGTGTGTTTTTTTACCTTTGGGAAAGATGGTTCAAAGCAGCAGGTCTATAGTGCAGTCTCAAACAGAACAAGTTCTCTATCTTCTTAGTGATTTCTAGGCTCTTGCCATTGGTGAAATGAAGCTGAGGTCTTAATGGGAATGATAGGGATAGAAAGGCTCTGTAAGCTCAAGCCATCTTTACATTTCACTGGTTTTCCAGTACACATAAGTGCCTGTTTGGAGAGGGAGGAGTGTCTGTTGGTGTAGTGTATAGTGGGGGACTATTGGTCAGGGTATAGTAACTATTGGTCAATGAAGTGACCTGAAGGTAAGATGTTGGTTGATTCTAAAATTATTCAGGCACTTTTAATAAAGGAAAGGTCAAAATAATGCAAATACATTGTGCTAACTTCAGTCAGCTTGTTGTTGTTGTTGTTGTTGTTGTATTTCAGATCAAAATGCACATGTGTTGTGAGGATTTGCAGTGCATTTTCTATTTGTATTAACATTGTGAGTATGGGGCTACACGGTGGCTCAGTGGTAAGCACTGTCACCTCACAGCAAGAAGGTCCCTGGTTTGAGTCCCAGCTGGGTCAGTTGGCATTTCTGTGTGAATGTTTTCCCTGTGTTGGCGTGGGTTTTCACAGGGGTGCTCTGGTTTCCCCCACAGTCCAAAGACATGCGTTATAGGTAAATTGAATAAACTAAATTGGCCGTAGTGTATGTGTGGGAATGATTTTGTATGGATATTTTCCAGTACTGGGTTGAAGCTGGAAGGGCATTCGCTGTGTAAAACTGTGGCGACCCCTGATGAATAAAGGGACTAAGCCGAAGGAAAAATTTTTTAAATTTGCAACACGTGTGCTGTCAAACCGATGAAGATGTTTTCTTAATTTGCTGGTGTTTTGTTCTATTTGCATGTTTTCCTAAGTTGCAGCACATTAAGCTGTCTTTCAGCCACCATGGTATATAATATATTTTTTAATTTAGCTATCTTCATTGAAAATGTTCTTCACGGTTCTTTTTTAAAACTCCATGACAAACCCCAATGTTCAAGATATGGTTACTGCCTTGCAACTGAATGCAGGGTACAAATCAGGTCAGGACAATACAGAAGTCTGAATGGGGCGTTTGATTGAAGTGGACGTTTCTACTCATCAAAACCGATCAAGGTCTACCCCTGTTTTGTTGCATCAGTCTCTGTGATATCGGTCGGTAGAGTCGGCACGCATCAACATACTTCTGCTCTGTTTGGTGGGGGTTTTATGGCCACTTAAAACCTGGCAGGGCACTTAGCCTCCCTTTGAGAGAACCAGAAAGGAAATGCACAGTGTAAAGCCCCAGCTCTCATCTGGTAGTGATTTGTCTCTGCCTGTGTACCCTTGGCCCTCATTCAGCATGGCGTCTGCCACAGTCAGAGTCAGGGGAGCGCTCTGATTACTGCCCTGATGAGTGAGAGAGTGAGTCTGGGTCTGTTGGTGGGCAGATCAGCAGGTACAGCTGACCTCAGACCAGTCCTCCACTAATATGTGGATGTTAAAGATGAGACATGCAGATATGAGTGATGGTTTGATCTTCATTCTTTAGAGTGTTATGTGATGACAACAGCTCACATACGTGTACTTAATGTATTTATATTTCACCTGCAAAATGTAGATTCTTCATATTTATTTGTCAAACACAAGTTATGTATACAACAAGTAGTGAAATGCAGGTATGTAGAAATTTAGGCAACAGAATATCATTAATTAATTAATTCATTCATTCATTTTCCTTCGGTTTAGTCTACGGCCAATTTAGTTTATTCAATTCACCAGAATAATAGCGCTTGTCTTTGGTTTATGGGGGAAACCGGAGCACCTGGAGGAAACCCACTCGAACATGCAAACTCTACACAGAAATGCCAACTGGCCCAGCCAGACTCAAGCCAGCGACCTTCTTGCTGTGAGGTGACAGTGCTAGCCACTGAGCCACTATGCCACCCACAACAGAATGTACTTCTGTTGTATTGTATTGTAATGTATTTCTTAAATATTGTGGAGACTCTGACACAATGGCAGTTTATATCATAGACATTTATCACATATCAAAGTTTGTGCCTCTCAGCCTATATCTCTCACTCAGGTCCTTATCAGAAATTAACTTTATGCCATAATTTAGCATTTTTTGATAAGGTTTTTGAGAAATAAATAAATAAAACCACTAAATGCATGCATTTTTTCAGTTCATGCATTCCTTGAGAATTAAACCCATGGCCTTGGTATTGCTAGTGTCATTCTCTCCTGTTTACAATATAGAAATGTTTTAACTAGCTACTAGCTTAACCCTCATAATACATGCATTATGACCCAGAGGAGGTATGTTACATTTTATAAAAATGCTTAGTTTAGTCAAAACAACAATTCAAATATCTAAATACATGTTCCCCATATCTCACTGGAACTGAATTTAGTTGCTAAACATATATCTATACCTACTGCAGAAAGTCTGAAAAAAATACCTTCAATAATAATTGAAAATGAACTTTTGGGCAAACAACTTTAATTTATTTAGTTTGAGTATTTTTTCAGAGTATGGTTGATGTTGATTTGTTGAAAATGATTTATTGAAAAAAAAAATTGCGCACACACATACACGTATATATATAAATCTAGTATATCTATTATACAGTAACAATAAAATACAGATTTTGAATGCATTATGAAAGTTTAATAAAGTCATTGATTTAGTATGTGCTGTCCTTTTATCTTTTAGCAATACATTTTTAACTTCTTGTCTTGTTCTGTAAACAGTACTGTACCAAATAATACAACCAATACCACAGAATTTATATTATACCATATAAACAACATAACCAAGTAATAAAAATAATACAAACAAGAATCAAAAACATCCTTATAAAGACTTTTCTTCATGCCCTAAAAATTATTTTCCATATTTGTAAGTAATTTGATTGATACTTTTATAAAAAAATAGGGTGCAGCCAGACATTTTAAAAAGTTCATTAATTGTGCTATTTTGTAGAGCAGCAGATACTGTAGCACTGTCCAAGAGACCCACAAAGTGATAACACTGATAAACTAAACATCTGTCAGATAAATAAACATACAACTGCTTAGCGGATTGATTGGTTTGTAAACCAGCTTTATCCTTATTTTTTATTTTTTGAAATACACATTTATTCATCTCTTAATACATAAACCTTAATTTAACAGATTTGAAAAGCTGTATTGATGATGTAGTGGTGTAAAAACAGCACTAGTTTGTAGTTTTTTTTTATAGTTTAGGACACAAAAAATACAGCACATCTCATTAACTTGCACTCTAAATGAAAATAAAATCAAATAAAAATGAATTGTTAACCCAAAATGTAGTTTGTCCAGATTTTACCCAAATTTGTGGGTAGATTTATTTATGGAGAATTAAGAAAATGGTGATGTATTATAAGTATTAAAAACAAAATCTATATGAGACCCTTGCATTTACTTTTGCATGTCTGAGTAAAGTGTCTAATGTTTCAAATAACTTTGGGTGAAATAATGTTCTATCATCTTTCAGTTATATTTACTATGTGTATTAATTAAATAGCATACTCTGACCTGTGTATTGTATTTTTTATATGATCAAAAAACTATTGCTAACAAAAACCTATAGTTACCTGAAAGATATTGGAGCCAGTGATAATAATTTTGTGCCTGTAATGGGACAGTTCACCAAAAAATAAAAATGGCAAAAATAAGTTTGTCATTGCAAACTTTTTTTTTTCTACTGAACACAAAAGATATTTTGAAGAATGTTAGAAGATGGTAACTGATAGCTATGTTTTTATCTATTTTTATACGCATTTTGGAATATTGAAAAAAAAAACAAAGCTTAACGGAAATGGAAAGATGGAAAACTTGCAATAAAATGTATTGCGCACAACTAAGTAGGACTTAAACTTTTTATCCAAGTATTTGTTAAACTTTTTATCCAATAATATAAATATGCATAAACTACAATAGAATCACATACACATTTACAATAACAATAACATATTTTGCATGTGCAACAAAAAAAGTCATGTGATTTTCTTTTAATTGATCATGTGATGATAAAAATGGGCGTGATGGAACAGAATTAATAGATAAGCCAGCACATTGTAAAATATCAGAAATATTTTTTTATTCAGTCTAAAATGCCTTAAGCCAAAGTCCACCTTCATAGTGGTTCAGTATATTATTACATCCCAGAACCCCACATTTATTGCATTTCATCTTTTATTATATAAGAAGGCCCACAGTGTCTTCTACTGCAGCAAATTCCATTTTTGTTTTCCTCTCTTTGACTCGTTGGATGGAAGTGATGCTTTGTTTGCATGTTTTATGCCATATTCCAGTTTTGCACACACACACATATATTTATATATGTATATATATATATATATATATATATATATATATATATATATATATTTATAAGTCTAATTCACATCATTGGATGGAAGCATAGCTATTGACATCAATAACAAAAAATAAATAAATACTATGGAAGTCAATGGTCCAAATTTTGTGTTTAACAGATGAAAGAAACTCAAACAGGTTTGTGACAAGTGAATGTTGAGAAGATGATGACAGAGTTTTGGGTGAACTAAGGCATGCTTTTTTATGTTAAATAATGGTGCAAATACCATTAAACTGGGGAATGTTCAAGCTCAAAATGGCGTGCAATGTCTTGCTATGGTTTCTGGGTTGCACAGCATGTCTCCTGGAAGCGTTTGGTGTCAAAAATGTCAGCCCAATGAGCAGCAATGTGTATATAAAACATGCAATATTAAACAGGCAGCTCAAAGACCAAGTATATCGTTTGCACAATTATTTACCTTAAAGGCAAAATAACTAAAATTATAAGAGCATGTCATGCATTGCATTGATCTAGAGCATTGTTAGACATTAGTATGTATAAATATTTTGTAGTGATTGCAATGTCTTATTGTACGTATCCTTTCCTTGGGAAGGTGTTCTAGACACTGACTAATGTAACATATATAGTCACATTTACTATGCTATATACTATACATATGCTATAATATGGACAAACACGTAGTCTTTCATAAACATTTCTATACTCCTCTGATTATATTATGGTACATATTATATCATTGCACAACAACAGTGAGTGATCATCAGTAAGGATAAGCCTGATACAATAAAAATAATATAGTCATATAGATCTTAACACCATCTCAGAGGTAAGTGTCTACAGCAGGGGTGCCCAAACTTGGTCTTTCAGTTTTTAGCTTCAACTTGCCTCAACACACCTGCATGGCTAGTAAGAACTTAATTAGCTATCCCAGGTATGTCTGATTGAGTTGGAACTAAACTTTGCAGGACACAGGCATTCCAGTTTGTGTTCCCCTATTCTACATACAGTAAGTGTAAATCATCCTGAAATGCGAGGCAAATTTTGCACCACAATAATTATTTTTCACTTCTCTTCACTCGATTAGGATATTTTCTTATATTCTGCATAACAAGGACAGTGACTGTAACACTGAGCTTATATTCTATATAACTTTACTATTAAGTATTTATGTAAATTTTATCTGGCTCCGAAATTTCTTTAAAAACACTCCGCAAAAATAGACTTCTCAGATGCCATATTTGCAATTTGCATCATCAGAACACAACACTATGTCATTTAAAAAACGCTTTTGTCAGTGCTTAAGCCATATGCATTCTCAGATTTAAGTAAGATTATATCCTAAACTTGTTATTCTGTGTTATTCTTGTTATTTTAGTATTCAAAAAGTATTCATCTGGTTTTGCACACTTGTGTTTCTTTAGTATGTTATATTTGAAAGAATTTCTTCACTCAAAAGCTCACTCTTTCTTCCTCCTTGACATCCCTGTGTAAAGGTGTGAAGAAGAAACAAGCAAGTGTGGTTGAAAAGGCAGCTTTTGAGTGTAAGGCAGGCGTGAAGCAGGCGAGGTGACAGTAATCTACCCAATTATTTGAGCTATGACAACAGAGGAGCAGAGGACTGAAGGCCTGCACCTGTCCCGGCAGCCTCCTCACTTCACTGCAGCTGTATATGCACACCAAACGCATGACATCACTGCACACACACAAACACACACACACATGCTTTTCCAAGACTTTTTTTTTCAACCACAAGGTGTTAACGTAGATGTTGAATGTTTTCCCATCGTTTTTTTTTTTCACAATGGTGGATAGTTTTGAACTGCATATGAAAGTTGCGTAATTGTTATGATATCATATAACAATAATGCAATGATACAGCGAACATGATTTTGAAGATTTTGGCTGCTGCTTCACTTCTGGAGGGAAAAACGAGCCTTAACCCTTTTGGATCCTGCGTGCATACAATGGACATCCCGTCAGGTCACTTCACCAAATTTAAAGACCATGATATTGGACATTTATCATTCCACTCAATCTCAACTATGCAGGGTGGCACGGTGGCTCAGTGGTTAGCACTGTCAACTCACAGCAAGAAGGTCACTGGTTTGACTCCCAGCTGGGCCAGCTGGCATTTCTGTGTGGAGTTTGCATGTTCTCCCTATGTTCGCTTGGGTTTCCTCCAAGTGCTCCAGTTTCCCCTACAGTCCAAACACATGCACTACAGGGTAATTGGATGAACTAAATTGCCCATAGTGTATGTGTGTGTATAAATGCGAGAGTGTATGGGTGTTTCCCAGTAATGGGTTGCAGCTGGAAGGGCATATGCCGCAGTAATTGGCGGTTCATTCCGCTGTGGTGAACCCAGATAATTAAGAGACTAAGCCGAAGGAAAACAATTTGGTTGCTGAAGCAAAATTTTCAATAGATTTATTCACATTTATCGATCGTTTGCCATTATTTCATTGATTGTGTTGAAAAAAAGAATGATTGCATTTACTAATAATGAAAGTAAAAAATTGGCTGTAGAAATCCAAGCTTTAAATCATGATTTTTTAAAAAGATGTCTGTCCATTACAAGGGTTTAGATATTTAAGAGTTAGTTTAAAAATTAATTAATTCATTCATTCATTCATTTTCTTTTCGGCTTAGTCCCTTTATTAATCTGGGGTCGCCACAGCGAAATGAACCGCCAACTTATCCAGCATATGTTTTACGCAGCGGATGCCCTTCCAGCCGCAACCCATCACTGGGAAACATCCACACACACTCATTCACACACATACACTGCGGACAATTTAGCTTACCCAATTCACCTATACCGCATGTCTTTGGACTTCTTGGACCTTCTTGCTGTGAGGCGATTGTGCTACCCACTGCACCACCGAGTCTCCCTAAAAATTAATTCTTCATATGCCATCCTCATCGACAACAAGCCATCAGAGCAGTATTAAAATGTCTGTCCATTATAACATACAATTAGTTCTAATATTGTGCCGTCTAATGTTATATGGTTTAAGTTTGTAACCTTAAAACTTTAGGAGGAACTTGAAGTAAAGATTTACAACAGTTGTATTATTATTATTATTTAATTTCATGTTGGTATATTGTTCTTACAGTAAATTCTGTGTTTGTACTTCAAAAAGAAGCTGTGTAAACACAACTGCAAAAATAGTATACCAACATGAAATAATAATAAAATTAAAATAATTCAAATAGAAGCATTAAGAACAGTGAAAACATGTCTACCTTTTTATGAAACTTGGAACATAATTCAGGTCTAAAGGGGTTAAATGTGTGCATTTGCTTTCCATGCTACTTTATTTCTAATATAATTATAATTAATTATTTTAATGGTGTTAATACAGACCTTATACCAGATTAAATGAATAGTGAACTGATTTTTAAAAAGACTTTTAGTTTTTATGGTTTGTACTGCAATTTCAGAAATGCACGTTCTATCAGAATAACAGGTTAAAATGCACTTACTATTACATCTTAAATTATAAATTACTTCTGACAGTTCCCACATAAAAAACTTTAATAATAGTGTATTGAACCGTACTATAGTAAATTACTTGAATTAATCTGTTGTAGTAATTCTATTTATGCTGTGGTAATAAAACAACTATAGCAATAGAAACTTACCCAATACCTTACCACATTTTCTACAACTATGTATATTATACTACAATTCAAAACAGTTTACTGTAGTAAAAACTAAACTATACCAAAGACTACAGTTATATAGCATTCGTTAACAAAGTGGTGTAAAAACTATACAATATACAGTGTAAATCACTTTTTTGTGGTTCAAAAGTATTGCATTTACTATAAATTACTTCAAAAAAAAAATTTTCATGTGGGTTTTAAGCATTTAAATAATCCATAAATATGACATATTCTTGATCACGGATCACAGTCACCTATAAGAGACTTTTTCTGTTCTTGCAATAGCTATGAACATCACATGTAAACAGAACACAACAGTTGTTTGCATTAAATGCTGTTAAATTAATCCATGACAACTTGCTTGTTCGGGGCCTCACGGTGGCGCAGTGGATAGCACGTTCGCCTCACAGCAAGAAGGTCGCTGGTTCGAGCCTCGGCTGGGTCAGTTGGCATTTCTGTGTGGAGTTTGCATGTTCTCCCCGTGTTGGCGTGGGTTTCCTCCGGGTGCTTCGGTTTCCCCCACAAGTCCAAAGACATGCAGTATAGGTGAATTGGGTAAGCTAAAATTGTCCGTAGTGTATGACTGTGAATGGGTGTGTACGAATGTTTCCCAGAGATGGGTTGCAGCTGGAAGGGCATCCGCTGCGTAAAACATATGCTGGATAAGTTGGCGGTTCTTTCTGCTGTGGCGACCCCAGATTAATAAAGGGACTAAGCCGAAATGAAAATGAATGAATGAACTTGCTTGTTCCACCAATCCCAGCTAATAAAGCATGGCAAAAAAAAAAAGATCTTAAGCTCCACAAAGCACAACAAATGATCCAAGTGAGTTTCTACGCTCACAAAATACAATAAGTGAAGTTTATTTATAAACTAATTTCGAGAGGAGCACGTGCTTATGATTGAACACAGCTGGACATTCATTATCCAATTCATGATGCACCAATCATACGATTCCTAAGTCACTATAAATATCCTAAGTTTCATATCACAGCCATCTTCGTTTCGAAGAATCCCCCCTTCCACCCCTACTCCTCATCCTTTCTTAGATGGGTGGCACGGTGGCCCAGTGGTTAGCACTCTTGCCTCACAGCAAGAACATCACTGGTTCTAGTCCTTACCAAGCAAGCCGACGTTTCAGTTCGGAGTTTACAGTTCTCCTCGTGCTCAAGTAGGTTTCCCCCGGGTTCCTCCCACCGTTCAAAAACTTGCAACTGAAGTTAATTGACCATAGACATGCTCCTAGTAAGTAGTTATCTCTTAAGAGCAATCACTATCTGTTCATTAGCTACTACGGCAGAGGAGTTTTGAGATCTACCTGAGCTCAAACTCCCCTCTCGCCCTGCAATGGGAGGGAGCCCTGGGCTTGAGGATCTTATGAGCTCAGGGCTCTCTCCCCGGACAGCATGCCAAACACGCTTTATAATCAATCATCAGCTATGTGTGAACTCTTAAAATATAATACAGCATATTTTGCAATAAACTTAAATTAACAAGTTGAATCGTTTATTTTTATGTATGAGTTTAATTTGTCATTTTTAAATGCTTCATGGGATTCAATATAGTTATTTCATCTAGTAATTTTGTATTTATTTTATACATCTTTGTTTCCAAATTGAAGTTTGTAGTGTTGTATTCTCATAACTGGTTAAACTGGTTCATGGCTTATAAAACTGTAACCTACAGTCAAGCCCCCAATTATTCATACCCCTGGGGTGTGAATAATTCCTGACTTGACTGTATATTTTAAAATATCTATGGAAAAAAAGTGGTTGAACACTAATGTACTATCAAAGCAAAATGCATAGCACAAGTTCACCTTGAAACCAGTTTGGAATTGATTTTGAGCTAAGATAGACTGATCTAACACCTTGCAATGAAACTTGTGAGTTTGTGAAACAACACGTGAAAGCATACTAAAAATCACAAGAGAAACACATTCACAATGTTTAAATATGTCAGTAAATACATCCATTTATTTACTGCTTTAATGGCATAATTAGTTAAATAGTCAATAATGCTGAAATATAATTTTGTGGTCTGCACTGCAATTTTTAAGCAAATGTTATATCAGGATGACAAGCTTTGTGCCTTCTGCATTTCCGAATAATTTAATGCTAAAAGCTGCCATGAAATGCATCCTCCCCTGGGAAGGTGATAAAAATCAGTGTCAATACGGTAGACCATTTTAGGTGAATGTCTAAAAAAAAAATCGCACCAGCTGCCAGAGATATATAGCATGCATAAATAGGTTGTTGAGATGAGGGAAACCAATCTTTCAGAAATTGAAATGATCCGACCTGGCCTCCCCCTTTCCACGGGCTCTCCTGACTTCAGGCATGGCATTGCCCTCTCACGCTGGGCCTCTAATTATTTCATCATGTAGCAGGAAATCCTGCCAGGCCTACATAAACAGCTTGGGGAAGGCAAGGAGGGGGTGATCTCCCATTCAGAGCCCTGGTGACATCTGACATATTCATACAAACCCCCAACAAAGACCCAGATCCAGAGCAACACTCCGCAGGTCCTGCCTGACCCCCAATAAACAAGCTGTGTTATATTTCTATTAAGGCAGTTGTTTTTCAAGGTGAAGTGGAACTGCCAAGGTGGTTCTCCAGTGAAAGAAATACTCTTGGCTGGCACTGAGCATAAATTACATGATGCCTAAACTCTCGGCAGGAAGCCTTTTTACACGCTTAGTGTTTTTCTAACAGACCGGTCACTTTTTAAAGTTGACCTGGACATGAGATGCAGTGCTAGGGTTTCCCATCCAGAAGTAGCTGCTACTCTGATGGCTTGTTGTCGATGAGGATGGCATATGAAGATTAAACCAGGCTGTTTAATCTTCTATTTACTTTTTTCTATTTCAAATTGTCACAATTGCACAAATATTAATTATGAAACCACGCCCATCCTCCACTATTTGAGGATACAGCCATTTGCAGATGTCTGAACCCATTGCGGACATTGACTAATAACGTTCTGATTTGGTGATTTGGCGATTGACTGTCTGATTTGGTGATTTAGTGATGGATTGTCTGATTTTGCAATTAAGTGTTTGATTTAGTGATTGATTGTCTGATTTGGTGATTTAGTGATTGATTGTCTGATTTGGTGATTGATTGTCTGATTTGGTGATTTAGTGATTGATTGTCTGATTTGGTGATCGATTTTCTGATTTGGTGATTTAGTAATTG
The DNA here is from genome assembly GCA_903798125.1 of Danio choprae. Lineage (NCBI taxonomy): Eukaryota > Metazoa > Chordata > Actinopteri > Cypriniformes > Danionidae > Danio > Danio choprae. The sequence continues at coordinate 2,430,852 of CAIGQW010004318.1, read as the reverse complement.
ATTGTCTGATTTGGTGATTTGGAGAATGTTTGTCTGATTTGGCCATTGATTGTCTGATTTGATGAATGTCTGATTTGATGACTTGGTGAATGGGTTTCTAGTTTGGTGAATGTTTGTCTGATTTGATGATTTGGAAATTGATTCCCTCAGTGTGGTTTAGAATTGTGTGTGAAATGGTCACTCAGAAAAACTGTTCTGAAGCTAAAATGATAAATGGGAAATTCCTTTGAGATCTGGGATTGGACCATCACAGAGTGCCTTTATTTAATCATATAATGCAGCACAATAGCAAGGGTCCAACTAATATATGCTTAATGGATAGTCGATAGAATGCCTATGCACTGTAAGCATTGTGCCAAATCTTATGACTTGATGATGGTTTCCAGCACTCAAATCTTTCCGAGTTATTAGTGGCTTAACTTTACTCAGTCAGTATAATGAATAAGGTTACAGGATGCAGGATGGCACGATGGCTAAGTGGTTAGCACGGTTGCCTCACAACAAGAAGATCTTGCCTGGACCAAGAGGCATTTCTGTGTGGAGTTTGCATGTTCTCTCCGTGTCTGCGCGGATGTCTACTGGGTCCTTCAGTTTCCCCAACAGTCCAAAAACATGCCATATAGGTTAATTATTCATACTAAATTGACTGTACTGTGTGAATTCAATAGTGAATATTTCCTAGCACTAAGCATTGTATTCTCAGTGCTGGGTTGCAGCTGGAAGGGCATTCGTTTTGTAAAACAATTGCCAGAAGTAATTGGCGATTCATTACTCTGTGGTAACCTCCTGATATACACCCAGAGCAGTGGGCAGTTATTGCTTCCAGCACCCGGGGAGCAATTAGGGGTTAGGTGCTTTGCTAAGGTGCACCTCAACTGGGTATCAAAAATGGAGAGAGTGCGGTTTATTTACTTTCCCCCATATTCTAATCGGGAATCGAACCTGCAACCGTTCGATTGCAAGGCCAGCTCACTAACCATTAGGCTACAACGCCAGCAATGAATCTCAGCAAAATATGCACATGCCCAGTCAGTGTGAATGGTCATGTATCATGCATATTACTCTGTATAATGTGGATGGAGCTAATTTTTCACAAATCTGGATGAGAAGATGTATTTGTTGCACACGGGATCATTAATATGCACACCCAAGTTTTGTTTAATTGGCCACATTTCCTAGTGAGATTAAAACAATGTTAATTTTCCTTATTTTTAAGTTTATTCAAGTTTATTATGTTTGTAGGAATTATTTTGAAAATGGGTGACAACAGATTGGTTTACCAGCCTTTGGTTTACAGCTCCTCAGAATGCAAAATGCAGGATATTCAGATAAAAAATGTATTCAGTGCCAGCTGAAGAGGCATACAGTATGTTTAATTGTATCTTTCATTAATTTATCATGTTTATTGTGACATTTTCTGTGTATGTTTGTAATAAATGAGGCATGTTGGCTGCTGAGTATGTGGTCAAGCCTTTTTACTAGCTGGTGCATGAACTAAACACACAGACATGAAGTGGCCACACATGTAGTTTCATCAACAATGTGCACAGCAGCAAAAGAAAAAGTACCAACCTGACATAACCTTTTTCCTCATGAATACACAGGGGATATTTTTGCCAAAAACTGTCTGTGAGCGGTGAGAAATACTTACCTCGCAATGTAAAAAAAGAGGCTCGTTTATCATGAACCACCATCTGTCAAAACAGTTTTTGGAGCCGATGGCATGCCTCAGCCTGAATGTGGCAGCAGCTCCTAAATTGACTGTTTGCGTGTCAGAAAGTAATCGTTTCTCTCCAGGGTTTTGTCACCGTCAAACTTAGACAGACCCCCAAAATAGATTCATTTCATCGCATTAACAGGACAAAAAAAAACTTTGTGTTGCCTAAATGCGAGTGTTGAATTCAACTGAGATTATTTTTTGACTTGTGTACCACAAATAATGTCAGCCGATATAGTTTCCTAAACATTTAGGTTTTCACAGCAGCCATATTCATACAAAACTCTAGAGCCTTCAAACAATTTCAACGCTTCAATGCAGCAACGACAATGTAGGCATATTTTATATTACAAGCAGATGATTTCAGATTACACAGACACACAGACATACACACAGCCCTTATTTTCTTAATCCAAACAGATAAGCCCGCTGACTCAGGGGATGTCTTGTGTGTGCCTGTATGAAACACCAGCGCTGACAGATTGGCAGACAGATTGAAGCAGATAACAGGAAATTTCTCCAGCTAGTAACCGTTGCTTTTAGACAAGGAATCGCTGAGGGAGATTACATGACATTACAATGGGAATCATTTTATGCCCCATTGGGTTACACAAGGTGAATCCTGAGGGCTCCTGTCAATAAAAACAACCACTAATTGGTACATTCATTAATTTTATTCTTGGCTTAGTCCCTTTATTAATTAGGGGTCGCCACAGCGGAATGAACCACCAACTTATCCAGTATATGTTTACACAGCGGATGCCCTTCCAGCTGCAACCCATCACTGGGAAACACCCATACACTCATTCACACACAAACACTACAGACAATTTAGCTTACCCAATTCACCTATAGGGCCTCACAGTGGCGCAGTGGGTAGCACGTTCGCCTCACAGCAAGAAGGTCGCTGGTTCGAGCCTCGGCTGGGCCAGTTGGCGTTTCTGTGTGGAGTTTGCATGTTCTCCCTGTGTTGGCGTGGGTTTCCTCCGGGTACTCCGGTTTCCCCCACAAGTCCAAAGACATGCGGTACAGGTGAATTGGGTAGACTAAATTGTCCGTAGTGTATGAGTGTGAATGGGTGTGTATGGATGTTTCCCAGAGATGGGTTGCAGCTGGAAGGCCATCCGCTGCGTAAAACATATGCTGGATAAGTTGGCGGTTCATTCCGCTGTGGCGACCCCAGATTAATAAAGGGACTAAGCCGAAATGAAAATGAATGAATGAATGAATTCACCTATAGCGCATGTCTTTGGACTGTGGGGGAAACTGGTGCACCCAGAGGAAACCCACTCGAACACGGGTAGAACATGCAAACTCCACACAGAAATGCCAACTGACCCAGCTGGGGCTTGAACCAGCGACCTTTTTGCTGTGAGGCAAAAGTGGTACCCACTGCGCCACCGCAACCACTAATTTGTATTTCAGCTAATTATCTGTGCTAATACTGTGATGGTCAGTTCTCGAATAAAGTGAATGAATGAACCTAGAGTAAAGTAAATGACAAGATAGACTCATTGTGTTATCTGATTTAAAATTGATAATAGGCAAGTTTGCCTGTGTAGTTTAGGTTATTATTGAAATATTGGGATGGCAAACCACTTTAAAATGATTTTGAGAAAGATTATTTATCCATTTATGAATGCATGCAAGTTTTAATGTTGTTTTAGAAAACGTAATGGCTTTTTTTAAAATGTGACCCTGGAACACAAGGCCAGACATTTGTGCATTTAGTTTTTTGTTTTTAAATTGAGATTTATACTTTGCTAGGATAGGACAACATTTGGCCAAGATACAGTTATTTGAAATCTGGAATCTGAGGGTTCAAAAAAACAAAACAGTATGTGTCACAGAAGGACAGAGACACAGATGGTATGTTGAAAGTATACACAGTTTATTGTACAGGATGGCAGTCTAAACACCAAGGAAGGATATGTGAATGGAAGATAGGAGCAATGACCAGATGGGGATGCCGGAGGAACGAGGAGACTCAGGGACCAGACTTGGAGACCAATAGACGACCAGACAGGAGAATCACACTAGGAAAAGGACACAGACACTGGGAATCACATGGAGACAGGTAAGTAACAAATTCACTGATTATAAATCACTGACCATTAAGAAAGTGTAGTCCTTCGGTATTGACAAGGTCGGACACTGAGTGTTGACTGAGGGGTGACTTTATAGTGAGGTTATGATGTGCTTGAATGACGTGCAGGTGCGTGATTGGTTAGTAAACAAGTGACTGTGATTGTGAGGTATGAGGTGATTGAGGAAGGGGAGAACCTGGCATGGCTGTGACAATATGGTCACACTTTACAATAAAGTTTCATTAGTTAATGTATTTACTAACATGAACTACTTATGAACAATACTTGTACAGCATTTATTAATCATAGTTCAACATTTACTAATGCATTATTAAGATCCAAACTCATGCTTGTTAACATTAGTTAATGCATCTAACATTAACTAACATGAAAAAACTGTATTAAATGTATTGTTCATTGTTTGTTTGTGTTAGTAAATGCATTAACTAACATTAATTATTACAACCTTATTGTAAAATATTACCATATATTTACAGTAAGAGATTTACAAACAAAATCTTTGTAAGTCAATAGCGAGTTAAAATAAATACATTTTTATAATAAAAAAGAATCTTTAGTAAATATTTAGTAAATTCATTCATTAATTTTCCTTCGGCTTAGTCCCTTTATTCATCAGGGGTCACCACAGTGGAATGAACGCCAACTTATCCAGCATATGTTTTACACAGCGGATTGCCAGTACTGGGAAACATCCATACACACTCATTCACACACATGCACTATGGCCAATTTAGTTTATTCAATTCACCTATATTCAATTCACAATCTTTGGACTGTGGGGGAAACACACGCGAACACGGGGAGAACATGCAAACTCCACACAGAAATGCCAACTGGTCCAGCCGGGACTCGAACCAGCGACCTTCTTGCTGTTAGGCGACAGTGCTAACCACTGAGCCACGTTGTCCCCCATATTCAGTAAATTCAAACACAAAATTTGTATTATTCAGTGGAATAAAAACACATCAAGGCTTGTTTTAATTTTTATCATGATTTACTTTGAAGTAAAAAAAAATACATTCTATTCATTAATACATTTTAGGGCATTTAGGTTATGATACACATTTAATATTTAATAGAATCATATTTTATTTTATGAACTAATCTACTTTTTTCAGCAAAAAAAGTAAACTGCAATTTTCCAGAAAATTCCATAAACCACTGCTGTGCAACCTTTGAAACCGATAATAATGTAGAGTGCTGTCACATTTCTCACTTTTGGTGTCAAAGGTAAATAAAGACGTACTGTGGAGGCCTGTAGGATCATGTGTGTTTTTGTGTACATTAGTGTACATACATGCTGAAATGCTTACAGATCAAATTAAGTGTGGCGGAGAAGATACACTGAAGCAAGACAAACATGCATTTAGACCAGAGCTACACAGCTGTCATTAGACTCAGAACAGCACAGGTCAACTGCACACATCCATCACACTCCATCAGTTCCTCACACTGATAACAGTACAGTCACAGACCAGACTCCATGACAAGTTTGTTCAGTGTTATCTGTCTGTCCGTCTATCTATCTATCTATCTATCTATCTATCTATCTATCTATCTATCTATCTATCTATCTATCTATCTATCTATCTGTCTGTCTGTCTGTCTGTCTGTCTGTCTGTCTGTCTGTCTGTCTGTCTGTCTGTCTGTCTGTCTGTCTGTGTTGTCTTTGTCTGTCTCTCTGTTTGTCTATATCTCTTTCTGTCTGTCTATCTATCTATCTATCTATCTATCTATCTATCTATCTATCTATCTATCTATCTATCTATCTATCTATCTATCTATCTATCTATCTATCTGTCTGTCTGTCTGTCTGTCTGTCTGTCTGTCTGTCTGTCTGTCTGTCTGTCTGTCTGTCTGTCTGTCTGTCTGTCTGTCTGTTTGCCTGCCTGCCTGTCTGACTGTCAATCTATTTCTGCCTGTCTGTCTTTGTCTGTCTCACTGATAATTTCCTTCTGTTTGTCTCTCTATATGTCTGTCTGTCTATCTATTTACCTATCTGTGTCTGTCTGTCTGCTTGTCCCTCTATCTATGTCTGTCCCTCTATCTATGTCTGTCTGTCTGTTTGTCTGTCTGTCTGTCTCTCTGTCTGTCTGTCTGTCTGTCTGTCTGTCTGTCTGTCTGTCTTTCAATATGTCTGTCTGTCCGTCTATGTATGTTTGTCTGTCTCTCTTTCTCTCTTTCTATATGTCTGTCTATCAATTTATCTATCTGTGTGTCAGTATGTCCATCTATATATGTCTGTCTATATCTGTCTGTCTATATCTGTCTGTCTGTCTGTCTGTCTGTCTGTCTGTCAGTCTGTCTATTTATCTCTGTCTGCCTGCCTGCCTGTCTACGTCTGTCTTGCTGTCTATTTCCATTTGTTTGTCTGTCTCTCTATATGTTGGTCTGTCTGTCTGTCCATCTATCTATGTATGTCTGTCTGTCTGTTTCTCTATATGTCTGTCTGTCTGTCTGTCTGTCTATCTGTCTGTCTATGTTGGTCTGTCTGTCTGTCTCCCTGTTTATCTGTCTGTCTATCTATTTATCTCTGTCTTTCTGTCTGTTTATTTATCTCTGTCTGTCTATCTGTCTTCTCAGTCTGTCTGTCTATTTATCTCTGTCTGTATGTCTGTCTGTCTGTCTGTCTGTCTGTATGTCTCTCTTCTTCATTGGTCTTTCTTTCCAGACACTAGCTCAATCAGTCTCAGTCTTGAATTCCATGAAAGTCCTCAGTGTCTCGCTCCACATGTTGTCTGGAGGTTTCCCAATCAGAGTGATGCTCTGCTCTCCTCCTGTGCTGCCACCACCAGCTCAGTCCTGATTGTCCAGGAGCGGGGCATCATGTCAGGGGGCCTCATCAAACAAATAATAGCCCTAAATAGACAATCAGAACAAGTGGGGCCTTCCTCCAGTGAACCCGTCAGCTCTTCCTAGTGATTAGGCACTGAAAAAAGGCCCATAACGCAACAGTTTCCATATTGATCCTTTAATAAACTCTAATTCTCCTTAACCCCTGCTCCAACTGCAGTCCCATCATGGCACAAGATGAATTTAACTGGACAGGTTTAAACTTGATCTTTTTAATTTTTTTACTTTGGGGTAATTGTTGTTAAATACTTTTATTAATTGGTTCACTGAAGTAAAATGCAAAATTCGCTTATGTTGAATGTTGACTTTTGCTGTCTCACAGAAACTGATGCATTTTAGTGACGCAATTATTTATTTATCGTTGAGATGGAGGATTATTTTCACCCCATTTACAGACTTCAAAGATACATGATGTCAGAGATGTAATCAGACAATGCTGATGACTTGTATCGTTACCATTGAGATAAGTTAGTCATTGTGCAGCTCCAAAAACATAAATGTTTAAATAACACAAAGACTTCCGAATGGCGTTTCTGTCTCCTTCCCTGCTAACCGACCCTTTTGTCTCTGCACTCATACCTCAGGAGCGATACTTGTGCCTAACCCGGACGTTAACCCTATTATTTTGGTTTGTTTAGACCATTTACTGGCCAAAAATAGCTCATCACTTACCACCTGTTATTTACCAATTTCCTCCAATTGCGTGCCTGAAAGCGTGACTGGAGAGCTGCTGTGACCAGCCAATGTACAACAGGATAAAAACTACAAAAACATTATTTTGAAGTCGTCTGTCTCAAAAATAACTGTACGTCAAACGATACGTCAAAGGTTAGAGCAACATAAGAGGGGTGAGTGGATGCATTGTGCCAAATTATGCCCACATCAAAGGCTTTTAACAGTTCTGCTCGATACAGACAGGAAAACAGTTACAGATATGGAACTGCATGATAAACAAATAAGCCTTTCATAAAGGAGATTGCTGAAGATTAAAGTTTGCACAGTGACAAATATGTCAGAGCACTTTCTGTGGTTTAATGCATGTTCCTTTTTTTTCTATTAAAGGAGTTGTCAAGTGTCCTGAAATAACAAAACGTGCTTTGAAATCATTCAAGTTTCAATTCAAGTTTATTTATATAGCGCTTTTTACAATGTAGATTGTGTCAAAGCAGCTTAACAAGTTCAATTAAAGTCCACATTTTTGAGTTTAGTTCAGTTCAGTTCAGTTCAGTTCAATTCAGTGTGGCTTAAGTTCCACTGGTGAAAGTTCAAACACTGAAGAGCAAATCCACCGAAGCGCAGCTCCACAATCATGCACCCATCAACACTTTTCATGTGAAGTGCTTTAAAGAATAAAAGCCTTTTTTGAAATATCAGGGAAAGATTTACGTTAAGATGTTGCCACAGCACCCTTTAAAGTAAAAATGTGATGTGTGGGATTATTTGTATAACGACAAGGATGAAAAATTTCTGAAGTTTTTCAAAATGACTTTTCGTAAAAGATTTGCTCTTTGTGCTGATATACAGCTCTGTATCCCAGGTAAATATTTGCACGTGGATGTAATTAAAACCCATTGATGAATAATTATAGTTTTACTTTGGTGTCACTGAGATGTTATCCAGGCTCTTTAGGAATACAGACCTTTTCCAACAAAACTCATACCTATATGTACAATTTGCTGTGGGTTTCAGCTAAAACAACCACTATAATCACCACAATTTTTATTGCCCTTCCAGCTGCAACCCATCACTGGGAAACATCCACACACACTCATTCACACACACAATTTAGCTTACCCAATTCACCTGTACCGCATGTCTTTGGAATAGTGGGGGAAACTGGTGCACCCGGAGGAAACCCACGCAAACAAGGGGAGAACATGCAAACTCCACACAGAAATGCCAACTGACCCAGCCGGGGCTTGAACCAGCGACCTTCTTGCTATGAGGTGATTGTGCTACCCACTGCGCCACCGTGCTGCCCCTCTAATTACATATATTACATTATATTATATTATATTATATTATATTATATTATATTATATTATATTATATTAGGGGCAGCACGTTGGCGCAGTGGGTAGCACATTCGCCTCACAGCAAGAAAGTCACTGGTTCGAGCCTCGGCTGGGTCAGTTGGCATTTCTGTATGGA
>CAIGQW010004318.1:2397615-2419348 GCA_903798125.1 Danio choprae | reverse complement strand
TGTGTGGAGTTTGCATGTTCTTCCCATGTTCACGTGGGTTTCCTCTGGGTGCTCCGGTTTCCCCCACAAGTCCAAAGACATGCGGTATAGGTGAATTGGGTAGGCTAAATTGTCCGTAGTGTATGTGTGTGAATGAGTGTGTATGGATGTTTCCCAGTGATGGGTTGCAGCTGGAAGGGCATCCGCTGCGTAAAACATATGCTGGATAAGTTGGCGGTTCATTCCGCTGTGGCGACCCCAGATTAATAAAGGGACTAACCCGAAAAGAAAATGAATGAATGAATGTAATGTCAAAGCTAAACATGCTTATGGTTCTCAAGAAATATTTCTCATTGGCAAATCAATGTTAAAATATTGTGCCACTTGATATTTTTTTGTGGAAACTGTGATAGGTTCACAATGATTGCATGTTTTTATTATTTAAAAGTCCTCTACGTATCCTACAAAAGAAACCTTTTTGCACGAAAGAACTCCTTTATTGTTGTTGTTTCTCTGTCTAATAAGGTAGTTCACTTCAAATTTAAAATTCATCAAAAAAGAGCAATCTGCATGTTATAAAATCTGCTGTTTTCCAAGTATGTCCCAAGGCTGATCAGACCACTTTTAACTGCTAATCATTTTTCATAATGTGAAATGAAATCAAAGTGCGGTTAGACTGCTGATTAAGAATACATTAAGAATACATTAGCAATCTATGAGGGCTTGATGGCAGAGGTTGTTTGTATGTACAGTACAACAGCCGCTCGGCTCAGCTCCAATCACACTTGATTAATTCACAATGAATTCCTTTTGGCCACCTCCATCAAATGCGCATGTTAGGAAAGAATAGATTTGAAAATCCCATTGGATGTCTGTTTCTTTTAGCATATTTGCAGTTTAAACAACTAAGTATATGTATACATTTCAAGTAAACACCACTTTCATTTTTATTCCAACCTTTTGAGCAAAGGTTTGTTCAAACAGATAAACAAACAGATCTAAATCCTACTTCTTCAGTCAATTTAAAATGTGTATGTGTGGGTTTTTATTTGGATATCTCAAAAGACTTTTTTTTATAAATAGACTCATAGACTATCTAGAATTTCTGAAATAAATTTTTTATTTCTGTAATAGATGTTTTATCATGTTGCTAGCATAACATTTTAGCATGTTGATGGCATTTTTAATAAATTGCTAGCATGAACTAGCTTGGATATTGGATACTAGCTTGGATATATTTATGTTGCTAGGATATTGTTATCATGTTTTATATGGCTAGCATATTTTGACACTTTTTTTAGCATAAATGCCTATTTACAAAGAATGTGCTTTTTTTCATTTAAAGTGCAGTAAAATAAAAGGTGAATTTCTTTATAATTTCTTTTAACAAGCGAATTTAGATCACCGCATGACGCAAGAAACACTACAGAAAGAACAATTATTCAATGTAAAACAATGTATTACTTATAAATCTTTGGAATGCGGCATTTATTAATATTTGTTGACATAAGTAAATAAAAATGCTGTTCATCATAGGTTCATTGCACATTACATATTCAATACAACACACTCAACATGAATTAGCATGTTACAGTAATAATGTTTGTTAACATTAGGTAATAAAAAAGCTGTTCAATAGTTCAAGATACATTATTTGCAAGCTTCTAGCATGTTTAGCACAAAGCTACCTTTTTTTCATTGTGTACAGTATTTGTTTCCTCATTTTAACATCTTTACTAACATTAGTAGAAATGCTGTTTAGTGTAATTAGCATGTTTTGAACAAGGCTAGTATGAATTAAAATGTTACTGTATTTTTTTCTATAATTGTCAATAGCTAAACACTGCTTGTTGTTAGTTCAATTTACGAAATATGCATGCTTCTAGACTGTTTAGCAAAGGGCTAGCATAGCATGTTTCATTTGTAACATTTGTCTTTTGTCATCAACAATAACAATTGATTGGTTTAAATAATGTTAATAATTTAGTAATACATTTTGAATTTAACTCAGATTTTAAAATGCTGCAAGTACTTTATTTTGTAGTTTACGTTAAAGGTGCAGTATGTAAGATTGACAGGTATTGCACTAGGTATTGCACCCCTGGATCAAAACAAATGCAAGTACAGGTTGCCAGATTGAGGACAGGAGCTAGAGATTTAAACGTGTTCTATATATAAGCAACGGCACGCGTTAGAAGGAATATTTTCCATATTAAAAGGAGTTTTTGTCCTAACCAACACCTTGAATTGATATATTAGAAACGTCTTCTATTTCTTGCAACTGAACAACTGAAAACTATGACAATGTTTTGTGTCTCACCTAATGTGTCTCACCTAAAGTTTACATTTGTAATATTTATATAGTTTGCTAATTAATAACCTCATGTGAAAATCTGCTCTCATTTCGGAGTCTACTGTCCACCGGAGGTCCCATTACAGTCACGAGCGCATGCTTTCAGAGCCTTTCTGAATGAATGAATGAATGAATGAATGAATGAATGAATGAATGAATGAATGAATATGCGGTTTTCCACCAAGGCAACCCAGGGTACTGAAATATAATTGGCTAAACTGCCATTGGACAGGTTAAAATGACCAAAACAAAGACAGCATTCTGACTTCAGCATTGTTTTTCAGATAAAGAGGTATGTTCACTTGGCATGTTTCTTAAATATCTGCAAACATATTATGGTATTTTTATGCTTTAGAAGAGTCAAAAACTTACAGCACCTTTAACTAATGAAGTTAACGAATACAACCTTGATGTAAAGTGTTTTAGTTCATTCTGTAAATCATAAATATTCTGTGCAGTCTGTTTGGTTTTATTCTATTCATAAAGTTTAGGTAACATTATAATTTTTATCTTTGGCTGTAAAAAGTCTGGAACCATTACTGCTTTAGTATTTTTAATATTTTTATTTCATATGAAATATTGTCTAATCCTAATGAACACTATAATTTGTTTTTAAATTATTTTAGTTTCTTATGTGTACAAAGTAACTGAAAACACATCCAACTGTTATTAATATCAATCCCAGAATGTTTGCCTCTATTATGTCTATTGGCTATATTGTCAAATGTCACAACATCCAATCTGTCTGTATTTTAATATACATTTTGTAATTGACAACGGATGGCCGTCCTGACCTTCAGCCTCTTTAGCGTGCACTCTGTCCAGAATGAAAGCGGTCAGGTCAGGAGATGTTTATGGTCCTCACTGCTCTGCTTCTCCCTCTTTTCCTTTCATTTCTTTCTCTCCATTTCCCGTGTAATTATTTCCTTCAGGGTGATGCGAGAAGTAGCGAGAGGTCAAACAGGGAAGGGTCCTTCAGCCTCCTCTGCTGTCTCCGCCCTGCTACCACTTCAGAAAGTAGCAGGAAATTACAGGGGATCACATAAATTACAGCCGGCCCACCAGCGAGTGGCAGGCAGCACGCCACCCATCAGCGGGGCAAAGGAGGGGTCGACCCCAATAGGGGTAGCCTGCAGGTACAGACACAAACCAGACCCACATATCACATACATCAAGAGGCTAACAGTGCTAAAATTCACTTGACAAGCACAGTGCATGCTGAGTATGATCCACAGTCACTCACACAGGACACATTACAGCATTTTGCATTGTTTCCTCTGAACATGTTTCACCAGCTGCTTTTACCAGCATCTTTTATTATATGGATATCTAAAATGTTTGCCTAGTCAAAAAAAGTTTACAGTACTTATAAAAAAAAGTTCTCTTCACATTTTGTTTTTTAAATTGTATTGCCCTTTAAATACAAAAACATGTTCTGTGTAAATGGCTGCTGATCTCATGCTAGCAAGTTGCTACAAGCATAGCATAGTGTTAAAACATGCTAACACTGTGATGATTCATCTTAACAAAATGCTAAACATGCTAACATAGTAGAAACACTAGTAACATCTTAATTAATGCAAATATATATATATATATAAAATTATCTTACGCAAAACTTGCTAGAAGCATGCTAATGATATGGTACAGCATGCTTACACAATACTGCCAATATTAATTATTAATGTCTTCATGCTAGTCTATTGACAAAATATCCTTGTGGTGTGATAACATTATAAAACAATGCTCTAAAACATGCAAGAAATGTGCTTAATCATGCTAACAGTATGCAATTGCATATTAGCAACGTATTTAAACATGATACAACATAAAGTATAGTAACCACGTTGTTTGTTGTTGTTGCTGTTGTTGTATTTTTAGCAGGTTGACTAGCATTTGACCATGCACAGTTTTACTACAAAATCCCATGGTTACATTTTGAGTGGCAAAACCTTAATTTGTGTAACTATAATGACCTTTTGTTGTAAAAACCATGGTTAATTTTCATAAGGGCAACAATGTAACAACATGTCAGCAATGTGAAAAAACTTAAATCATAAGTTAAATCATACTAACATAACTTAAATCATACTAACATAAAATCTCGAAGTAGCATGCTAACATGGGCTAATGCTATCAACTCTTCAATTGGCTGCTTCAAATCAAAGCTGCCTAAGGGCAAGCTTGCAAGTTTAGTAATAAATACATTCTTTGTTAGTTAAACTGTGTTAGTTACACATTATGAGTTGGTGTGTACCGAATGTCAATAAAAGCCACTTTTATAAAAAAAGGTTTTGGACATGGAGATGTCAAGATCCCATAATAAAAAAACACATGAATCACAAAATACAAGAGAATGCTAATTAACAGATATATCTAACAGTGTACTTTTTCACCTCTACATAAAATGAACATTTGTGAGTTAGGACGCAGTCATGGTCTCATGAAATAACATTTCTGCCTAATGTTGATGCTTGTTTACTTTTGAAACAGAATGTTTTGGCAGGACAAATTGAAAGGGTTTCTCTTTTTCTAAAGTTATCAGAAAGCTTTTTGTTATTTCAGTCATGAACTATGATTTGCTACTTGTTAGCTTATAGGTGTCAGTGAATTAGAGGGAGGGGCATTCCCATTCTAGAGAACATCTGATTGGACAAATATCAGTTTATGACTCATGATTATTTTTATCATTATTTTAATAACAATCAAAGCAGCATATTTTGTCATTGTTTTGGAGTACACTAGCAATACAGTAGGCCAGGGGCGTAGCAATCAGGGGGGTATACGGTATTCTGTATTCCTCACTTTTAGAGACAGACCATTTAGAAACAGGTGATTAATAATTATATGAAAGTAAAATTTTAGATCTCATACAGCTGCCCCCCCCAACACACACACACTTTTAAAATGTCTGCTACGCTCCTGCAGTAGGCTATGATTCCAAAACACAAGTTTGATTGAGTGCTGATTTCTTAGTGTCTCCAAATACAAAACTTTTTACCGTAAGTTGAATAACTCCATGGAAATTCAAACAGAAACTCTTTGGAAGTGTTATATTAACATAGTCGATCTTTATATCCCAAAGTTGTTTACAACAAGCTGAACGATTCCATGGGGATTAAAACAGGAACCTGTTTCACCACATCAGTGAGCTCAGCGTAGCATTGCACAAACCTCTAGACAGGCCTTCACTGACATGTGTACAGCGGCCTATTATAACCCACTTTAGTCAGATGATGTCATTATCATGCGTCACAATCGACTAGGAGGCCCGCCTCGTATCTGTCGGCAGGCAGAATAAAACTCATCCGTCATTCACCGTTTGATTAACGCTCTCCAGATGTTTCTATCCTCAGATTTCAGAAGCTCCCTCCTCCAGTCTTTGTTGTGATAATGATACAGTACCCTGTGTGCAAATGTTTATTTTTTTTTCCGTTAGGGTACAGTTGCATGCTCAAAGTTGTGGAGCGAGCCAGGCTCTCGGAACATAATCGAGCGCCTGAGATGAAAGAGGATCAAATTAATCTTCCAAATCCTTGCGTTCTAATTCATCATTTCAGTTCTCGTGAGATCCCGCCTGCGTGGCTCTCATCTTTCAGGCATTCTTTACCACTGGCACTTGTGCTGTATGTTGGAAGATGGAAAGGGCCACCATGTCTACGCGTGTAATCAATATATGAATGTCACAGCTGTTAAGCAGGACTGAGAGATCTGCTTCCTACAGGAAAGTATGAAGCAATCTGCACAAGCACGTTTGAAATTAGATATCAGATGATTCCCAGCATCGTGTCATTCATCTACGCAGATCCAAAGAGCAAATCAATGGGAAAACATGTTAATCGTCTAATCAAACTTACATTTTAAAATGGGTTTCGAAAGTGTTAGTTCACCCAAAAATTAAAATTCTGTTATTAATCACTCACTTGCATGTTGTTCCAGTCCCCTGAGACCTTTGTTCATCTTCTGAACACAAATTAGGATATTTTCAGTGGTTCAACCAGAAGTTTATGAAGCTCTATGAACATTTGAAAAAAAAAGTAAATTGGCCTACAGTATATCTTCTCTTCCGGTTGTCAGGGTTTGCACTTAATATGGACAGTAAAACATATTTGCCATTAGATTCAGCAGTGCAACATGCAAGCGTTGTATTTCCCATAGTAAACAAGCACCCTGATTTAATCCTAGGTGGGAAAAGTTGTTTTTACAGTTTACTCAAAAGGGTTATCAGAAATCAGATCAGAAATCAGGAAGAGCTTTATTGCCAGGTATGTTCACACATACGAGGAATTTGCTTTTGTGACAAAAGCTTCTACAGTGCAACAGAATCACAGAGACAGGACAAAAAACAGATAATAAATATATTTTAAAAATAGAAGTAAGTAGTGAATGCAGATATGCAGGTTGACAATATGTACAGGTATATTACTATATACAGCGTTATATGTGCAGCTATTATGTGCAAACTGGCATGTAAAGTATGTTTTAAATAAGTGTATGTGTCTAAAGTGTATAGCAAGTAGTGATGTTTGTCACAATTACTGGAGCACAATTACACAATTATTGGAGCTTTGTATTTGGGAACTGCACAATATATCATTTTAGCATCGAAATCGCAATGTGCGCATCATCAATTGTCATATCCCAGGATGTATAAACTGTATCCTTATAAACTGTAATATATTTCATTAAATTATATTATATGTATTATAGTTAAGGAGGATCACGGACACATGATTTGTGAAGTCAAGGAAAAGTTTAACCACAATGAAACTTTCATAGTGAAAGTTTTAACACTTGCATGTGTTTTTAAGGCTTGTGACTCTGTGAACATTAAAACAGAGTTGAAGACATTTGGGCACAAGTAATTATAACTCTTGTAAACTTAACAAAGATTAATTGAATTTAATTATATGTTGAAGACTATATTTTGTTATTTTATTATTCATTATTTTATTACATATTATTTTTGGCATTTGATTATTCAATTTCTGTATTTGAATATTGTTAGATTTCCCAGTACTGGGTTTCAGCTGGAAGGGTATCCGCTGTGTAAAACATGTGCTGGATAAGTTGGGGGTTCATTCCGCTTGGGTGATCCCTGATTAATAAAGGGACTTAGCCGAGGGAAAATGAATGAATGAATGAATACTGTTAGACTCCCCAGAAATCCATGAAGCGCTGTTGATTTCATTTCTATCTTTTGCTCTTTTGTATTCGTCTGCTTTTAGTTTGTTTATAATGTTTTATGCATATGAGCTCCCCTACAAAATCTCCTACAATCAATCTAAAATTGGGAATTCTTTACAAAAAAAGCTTTTCAAGTAATCTGGTAAAACTGCAGTAATATCTCAAAACATAATGTATCGCAGAAAAACAACATCATAACGTCTACTTTTTTCTAATATTATGCTGCATGCCCTACTTTATATGATTACTGTAACGCCCGGTTGGCGGATGGTGACGGAGAATGAGAAACATTAACAAAACGGGTTTATTGAACACTTTCGGGAACATATACTGGATGCTGGAAGACAGGCAGACACAGGAACAGACGACCACACGAATCAAAATACCGGACAACAATGGACACAGACGAAAGGGTATGAATAGATAAGGGATGATTAGACTAATCACACACAAGGGATGAACACAGGTGGAACAGATTGACACTGATGGTGGCGGGAAAGACAATACAAAGAAATCACATGACGAAACAAAGGAAGACACGGACGAACACTGACAGTACCCCCCCCCTTTTGAAGGCGCGGTCCCCGCGCCTTCAACAGGAAACAACAAAAAGAAGGATGGTAGAAGGGGAGGGTTCAAGGGAGGAGTCTGAGGAAGAGACAGAAAGGGAAACTGGTGCAGGAGGACCCAGGACACAGCCAGAAGGACGGCCCCAGGCGGAGTCGAGGAAGGGAGGATCCTTGGAGGAGGAGTGGCTGCTGACTCCGGGGGGCCGACCGAGGGAGATGCCGCTGATGGCGGTGGAGCCCAAGGAAGTGACGGAGAGCCGAAGGGCGAAGGTGACGCCGAGGTTTCTGAGGGCTGGGCGAAGCAGGCGGCTCACCCGAGCAAGGCGACGGCGGGGTTCCGGAAGCCCGCGGTGTAGCCAGAGCGACGGAGGACCAAGGTGTAGCTGGAGGGAAGGAGGAGCTCAACGCAGCCGGTGGGACGGTGCGATGAGGTGCAGCCGGAAGAGTGGAGTCCAGAGGCGTAGGAAGGGCGACGACTGACCAAGGTGGAGCCGGAGGGACGAGGGAGCCTGGCGGAGCTGGTGGGTGGACGGCCCACGACGAAGACGAGGGAGGAGTGAGCCAACGCGGAGCCCTAGGGTCGAAGGGCCGAGGTGGAGTCCGCAGCTCGAAGGCCGTAGGAGCTGACGCTGGGCGACACCCTCCAGAGGGTGATGCAGACAGGCAGCGCCCACAAGCGAGCTCCATTTCCGGAGCTGGAGCGAGAGCTGGGGGGCTGGCTGACTGCAGCAGTGCTGGAGCTGGATGACCGCAGCAGTTCTGGGGGACCGTGGGAAGCTACTCATGACCCTGGAACAGAGGCTTTTTTCGAGAAGAAAGATTAAAAAACTGTGCAGAAACAGTTGGTTGCTGCCTGATAACAGCGGACGGATATTGCTGCCTGAAAGCAGCGGATGATTAAAATTAAAGCTCCAGAAGCCAATGAGTAGCCTCCCAGTGTCCAGCCGCTGTCCATCTGCATAGGGGGGGTGGGCGGGACTCTCGCTGGTTCCGCGGGTAGCCGCCAGGACTCCCCCTCTTGGCGGTGTTGCCGGCTCGTCCACCTGGTCAGATGGGATTATAAGCTCCTCCATCTCAGCGCGATTCCGCTCCGTCGCTCTAGGGGGTGACCGCTCATCGGCTGGAGGTGGCTCTTCGTCTGCAGTGGGCTCTGGCAAGCGCTCCCTGCAGGTGGGTGGTGTTGGTTGGCTGGTCACTGGGTCGGGAGTGGCACTGGCGAGATCTTCCTCCAGGAAGGCAGTGAGTAGAAGTCCTTTACTCGCCAGTGTCCACTCCAATGTTGCGGCGATGTTGCCCCGAGGACCATCTTCGGGCGATCGTGTTCTGCGAAGGATGATGGGCGTGCAGAGCACGTCGCCCAGAAAGCTGTTGGCAGTCGCTCGATCATGGTCCTCAGGGCTGCTTTCCCCCTGCTTCAGCAGGCGGTGATGACGAACGGGAAGGTGGGTAGGGTCCAGGGAAACACGAAGGGAGAAAAATAAAACACTGAGGGGCAAAAAGACTAAGAAAAGAAAATTGGGGGAAAACACGCCGCTAATTGTGGGTCTGATATTATGTAACGCCTGGTTGGTGGATGGTGACATAACGAGACGGAGAATGAGAAACATTAACAAAACAGGTTTATTGAACACTTACGGGAACATATACTGGATGCGGGAAGACAGGCAGACACAGGAACAGACGACCAAACGAATCAAAATACCGGACAACAATGGACACATACGAAAGGGTATAAATAGATAGGGGATGATTAGACTAATCACACACAAGGGATGAACACAGGTGGAACAGATTGACACTGATGGTGGCGGGAAAGACAATACAAAGAAATCACATGACGAAACAAAGGAAGACACGGACGAACACTGACAATTACTGTTGAACCACTGAAGACATGTGCAATGTTTTGACAAAGTTTTTGTTTTTTTTTCTGGACTTTGAACATCTTTGGACTATTGCTGTCTATAGAGGGTCAAAGAGCTCTCGGATTTCATCTAAAACATCTTAATTTGTGTTGAACGAAGGTCTCAGGCGATTGGTGTTTAAATGAGAGTTTGAATAGCTCTCAGCACTTTTCAATCCTGTTTGTCTTCCTTCTCCCGATTAATTTCTGTCATCTCTGAGGAAGCATTTTATGGAGACAAACACTTCAGCTGTTCTTCTGGGAGTCTGGGCTGGTTTGTTAGCCCACACATGTCTACATAATGATAGCGATCAGAAAAGAAGGGACTGAAGTTAAGAGCTGATAAAACAAAACATAGAGGCCTCATCAAATTACCTAAAGATCAGACTATACTCTCAGCACCACCTTAGGGGGAAGGGAAAAATAACAGATAAGAAGTAGAGGTAGAATGAGGTTCCTACAAAAGACTGATCTGTTCAAATAAAACACATGGCTGCACACGCATCTGATATAATACATGCAACTTACTGTACATCTCAGTTTATTTTAGAATATTATTAGATGGAATATAAAGTAAAAATATCTCCCTTATGGGATTAATATGACAAATAATAACACACCTACAGTATGCTGGCATTCTTGTTTTAATAAATGGAATTACAGTTAAATATTAGAGTTTTTAATATAACTATTAATAATATTTATTCATTCATTCATTTTCATTTCGGCTTAGTCCCTTTAATAATCTGGGGTCGCCACAGCGGAATGAACCGCCAACTTATCCAGCATATGTTTAACGCAGCGGATGCCCTTCCAGCTGCAATCCATCTCTGGGAAACATCCATACACACCCATTCACACTCATACACTACGGACAATTTAGTCTACCCAATTAACCTATACCGCATGTCTTTGGACTTGTGGTGGGAAACCGGAGCACCTGGAGGAAACCCACGCCAACACAGGGAGAACATGCAAACTCCACACAGAAACGCCAACTGACCCAGCCGAGGCTCGAACCAGCGACCTTCTTGCTGTGAGGCGAACATGCTACCCACTGCGCCACTGTGAGGCCCATTAATAATATTTAATATTAGATTACTGATCTACTGTATGCTGATTTTTAATCATTATACATTGTATTCAATTAATAGACTTAGAGTTCTTACAAGAACACAATATTAAACCATTATGACATTATTTCTATTACATTTCTATCTTTCCATCTTTCACAAGCAGATTTTATCATTTTCACAAAACGTTCATGGCCTCCTGGAATATTCTTGTGTGAATATATGTATTCATATGTATGAATATCTGAACATATATTAAAATACAAAACAAAGCCTCTGAAAAAAATGACATCTTTCATTTTAGTCAAAAACAGTCCAAAAATGTGAGAAAGATAACAAGTAAAAATTTTGTATGAGACTGCATCCAGATCAGATTCAGAATGAATTAAATATTTACATGATTTTACATTTTTTTTAGAAAATATATGATTTATCTTTAATATTTATTTTCTTTAAATACTTATCCTTAAAAATTTGACTTTCCTTTGGCTTATTCCCGGCTTTATCGTGTGGTCACCACATCGGAGTTAACTGCTTAAACTACATGAGTAATTAAACAAATGATAAATTTGATTAAATATATGATATTGTAACAATGTACATGCATATACAAATATAAAAAATAATTTATATAAATATTTGTAATTCATTCCACTGTGGTGAACCCTGATTAAAGCAGGGAATAAGCCAAAGGAAAGTGAGTGAGTAAATATAATACACATTATAAATATATACACATAATAAACTTATGAAAAACATGAAAATATGTGTGTATGTGAAAACGTGTGTATTACTGCATTTCTGAGAAACTTGAATATGTACACATGGCATTGTTTACAATATTAACAAAAGCTTACTGTTATTGTTATTAAATAAAAATACAATCTGACATATTAGTTAGATTTGACGTAATCGTCTAATGTCATAAGATAATAAACAAATGATGTTTCTATGAACACAATGAGTTGCAACATGCTTCCCACTCAAAACTAGACAAGATTTGATTAGATCCAGATGTTTAATAAGAACATTATTTTTAGATGTCAGCTGATCATTGCAAATACCTATATTATTAGTTCCAAACTAAATTTATAACATTTTATGTATTAATATTGTGTTCCCTTTATTAAACAAGTGATGCAGAAAATGTTCCTAGTTTAGCTTGCCCTTCATCTCTTTAGCTCTTAAACTGACAGTTCACCCCAAAAAAACTAATAAAAATTACTCACCCAGACATTTATGATGTTCTTTTTTCTAGATGTTTCTTTTTTCTTTACAAAAAATAAGATATTTTGAAGAATGTTGGAAACTGGCAGACATTCAGATCCAATAGAGAAAAAACACAATGGCTACCAGTAGCCAAAAATCTTCTTTTGTGTTAAACAGAAGAAAGAAACTCAAATAGGTTTGGAACAAGTCGAAGATGACTAAATGATGACAAAATGTAACATTTTTGGTGAATATCCCTTTTAACCTGTATTCTGTCTAACCGTTAGCTTTACTGAAATCCTCATTAAAACATAAAGTGGCTTTTCCTACAGTAAAATCAGAGTCTGTGTGTTTAGTTGTGAAGGACACAGAGGTTGAGCTGGCATGCGTGCCTCTTTTTATTTCTTTTTTTGTTCTCTTGGAGAAATCAGCAGTCCTGGAGTGACAGTAAGAGGCAGTGTGATTGCAGAAGGGAGTCCTGAGGACATACAGCCGCCAAATCAGCCGGTGCTGAGAAAGAGCCTCCTAATCAGAGGCAGAAATGGCCCACTTGACAATCACGCAGGCACAAAAGCTCCCAATTCAGCGGTGATTGCGGCAGTGCTTGTGCCGTCCCAGAACTCCCTCTCACTCACTCTAATGCCCCTTCAGCTCAACCTGCCAATCACACCGCCCTCCTGCCCCCTCGCTCCTAATAATTATGAGAGATTTCTAATCATTCCTTAGTCTTTCAGCTGGCTAATTGATGTTATTTTAAGATTATCATTAGGAGTGCTTCGCTTGGAGAAAGGTGCGTGTGTGGTTAACCTGGGGCAGGCTTTTTATTTTTTGGAGGAAACAATTGTGTAACAATGGAAATTGCAAAAGGAATTGGCCACAGGAACACTGAATGAATGAATTTTGTTTCAGTTTAGTCACAGTTGAGTCATTCGTTATTGGCAGAATAATGTATGAACAATATACAACAATGTTTTTAATGTTTATCAGAGAAGTTCTCTGATGAGTCCACCTTCACTGTCGTTCCCACATCTGGGAGAATTACGGTGTGGAGAAGTGCCAAAGAATTGTACCACCCAGACTATTGCATGCCCAGGGTGAAGCATGTTGATGGATCAGTGATGGTTTGGGCCGCAATGTCATGCCATACCCTAGGCCCAATACTTGTGCTAGATGGGTGCTGGGTCATTGCCAAGGACTGCCAAACCATTCTGGCTGACCAAGCACACCCAATGGTTCAAACATTGTATCTTGAAGGCTGTGCCATGTATCAGGATGATAATGAACCAATACACACAGCAAGACTGGTCACAGCATGGCTTTATGAAAATGAAAGTGAAGTTAAATATCTCCCATGGCCTGCACAATCACCTAAACTAAATATTATTGAGCCCCTTTGGGGAGTTTTGGAGAAGCAACTGTGCAGGACTTGTATCTGTCATTCCCAAGTCGAATTGATGGAATGGCCACAAAAGGATGCCCTTCAACATACTAATGAATTATTTTGGTCTAAAACCAGGCATTTCAGTTTCATTGTCAAACCCTTGTACATACAGACTGTACATACACACACAGTTGTTCAAAATAATAGCAGTGTCTTGAAAATGTAAAGCTCAAAATTCTAATAATGACTTATATTTCAATACACGCAAATGCATTGACAACATGAAACATTCAATTCTAAATCAAAGCATGAATAAAATGGTTAAATGTTTTATTACTTTGCAGAAAATTAAGACAAAATAAAAATAAATAGCAGTTTGCAATTTTCTGCAAAAAAAATCATGATAAAAAAAAGAAAAAAAAAAAAAGATTTAATATTTAATTATATATATATATATATATATATATACATACTTTATTCATCGAATAAATGCTTTAAGATTTTGCTTTCTTGAGAAACACTTAACTAATATTTAGTTGTAGAACCATGGTTTCTGAGAAATGCTTCCCATCTACAGTATGTGGCAGAGCCTTAGAAACAGTAGTTTTGGTTTCAGCCCAGAAGTTTTCTATAGGGTTAAGGTCTGGGGACTGAGCTGGCCACTAATCTTGTGGCTCAGAACCAAGATGTTGCTCACTAACTGGTGTGTTTGCAGTCGTTTCAAGGGAATTTCCTCTTCACATAGGGCAACATGACCTCTTTAAATGTCTGATGTACTCAAATTGATCCATGATCTCTGCCAATGTGATAAATAGGCCCAGCACTGTAGTAGGAGAAGCATTTACATACCATGATGCTTGCATCACCATGCTCCACTGTCTTCAAAGTGTATTGTGAATTGAATTCAGTGTCTAGGAGCTGCAGCCAGTTTTTTTTTTTTTTTTTTTTAAATCATATATATATATATATATAAATAAAACACACACACTACATAAAATAAGCATTGTAATTTTCAAAATTTAACAAAGATTGTTAAAGCATAAATAAATAATTTGATTACATACATACAGTGGGTACAGAAAGTATACAGACCCCCTTAAATTACTCTTTGTTATACTGCAGCCATTTGCTAAAAATCATTTAAAGTTCCTTTTTTCCCCCCTCAATGTTCACACAGCAGCCCATATTAACAAATAAAAAAAAAAAAAAAAACTGAAATATCACATGGTCCCAAATATTCAGACACTTTGCTCAGTATAGGGTAAAAGCAGCCTTTGATCTAATATAGCCATGAAACTTTTTGGGAAAGATGCAACAAGTTTTTTACACCTGGGGATCCTCTGCCATTCCTCTTTGCAGATCCTCTTCAGTTCTGTCAGGTTGGATGGTAAATACTGGTGTATAGCCATTTTTGGTCTCTCAAGAGATACTCAATTGGGTTTAAGTCACGACTCTGACTGGGCCATTCAAGAACAGTCACGGAGTTGTTATGCAGTCACTCCTTCCTTATTTTAGCTGTGTGCTTAGGGTCATTGTCTTATTGGCAGGTAAACCTTTGGCCCAGTCTGAGGTCCTGAGCACTTTGGAGAAGGTTTTCATCCAGGATATCCCTGTACTTTGCCGCATTCATCTTTCTCTCGATTGCAACCAGTCATCCAGTTCCTACAGTATGACACCCCTACAGTATGACGCTGCCACCACCATGCTTCTCTGTTGGGACTGTAATGTACAGGTGACGAGCAGTGCTTGGTTTTCTCCACACATACCGCTTAGAATGAAGGCCAAAACGTTCTAAAGTCCTTCAGGTGTTTTTTTATAGCTAACTTTCTACAACTTTCTCCTATCTCCCAACTGCATCTCTGGAGCTCAGCCACAGTGATCTTTGGGTTCTTCTTTACCTCTCACCAAGGTTCTTCTCCCCTGATAGCTCAGTTTGGCCGGACAGCCAGCTCTAGGAAGGGTTCTGGTCATCCCAAACGTCTTCCATTTAAGGATTATGGAGGCCACTGTGCTCTTAGGAATCTTAAGTGCAGCAATTGGAACCTTGGCCAGATCTGTGCCTTTCCACAATCCTGTCTCTGAGCTCCTCAGGCAGTTCCTTTGACCTCATGATTCTCATTTCCTCTGACATGCATTGTGAGCTGTAAGGTCTTATATAGACAGGTGTGTGGCTTTACTAATCAAGTCCAATTAGAATAATCAAACACAGCTGGACTCAAATGAAGGTGTAAAACCATCTCAAGGATGATCAGAAGAAATGGACAGCACCTAATTAAATATATGAGTGTCACAGCAAAGGGTCTGAATACTTAGGACCATGTGATATTTCTGTTTTTCTTTCTTAATAAATCTGCAAAAATGTCAACAATTGTGTTTTTCTGTCAATATGGGATGCTGTGCGTACATTAATGAGGAAAAAAATGAATCGTATTTTTTTCCATTTTTCAGCAAAATGTTTATCAATTAATATCCAGCAAAAATACATGTCAGAATAAGTAGTTTTATTTTTTACATAAATATGAATTATTTCACTCAAAACAAAACTTGTTTGAAATATTCAAAATACACTTGTATTCAATATGATTTTTATAAATATAAAATTCCCCTTTTGCAAATAAAGTTTAGTTTATTGATAACCTTTAATAAAAAAATAAAAAAGAAATTGAGATTACTTTATAGTATATAAGTAAAGAATTATGACCTAATTTGTGTCATATTAATAAACAGTTCACAGGGCCTATGATGATAATCCACAACAATGAAAAAACTAAGTTAATTTGAAACATCTATGAGCCATTTTTCATAAAAGTGCAGTATTTTCTTTGGAGTCAGTATCTCAATGCAGCATTAAATTCATTGGAGATAGCTGAGATTGGTTCTTACTGGTGTCTTTAAAAAAAAGGGCATTTACTCCATCTACTGGTGAACTACTGTACACATTCATGAAGATCACAGTCTACCTCACACCCTGTACACAACACACACTCGTTGCTGGAAAGCAAACCCCCTCTAACATCTAGTCGATTTTAACTATTTGAAAAGTGTGTGTTCAATTGGGTCAGATAAGTTGTAAAGAATTAGTTCACTAATGAAATGAAAATATCCTGGTTTTATTTACTCCATTGTCATCCAAGATGTTAATATCGTTCACTGATTCTTGAGAAGTGGGACAAAACAGTGCTCAGCATATTGAGTACACCCCATTTTGAAAATGAATATTTTTATCCATTTCTCAGTGAATATAGGCAATGTATTTTGGTGCATTTAAACAAAACAGATTTATTAAACAGATTTATTAAAATAATATTTTAGTTACCAAACATATTTTGAAATTGAAAGATAATACAATTAAATTCAAACAAAATATTGCAAAAAGAATTACAACCTACAAAATTTCAACAAAATTTTTCATTCTCTTGATTTTTCCTCTTTTTAAAATTTGTATTTAATATTTTCTATAGCATATACATTTGGGTGTACTAGTTTTTGAACCATAATCGTAAGTTATGTTGTTAGATAAGCTCCAGATTTGGCTTCAGTACTGACTAATCTAATGTATTCTAATGTAATCTATTAATCTAATCAAAACTTTTACCTTGGTATCACAAAATATCATCACACTCTAAATAACAATCAAGATGTTGTTAACATTTGAAAGTAAATTCTTATCTTTTTAAGATTGCCTTTTCACATGTGACCTACAATTATTCAGCAAATATAAAATATTAAAATTAACCTGAATCAAATACATTAAATCCATCCAACTATATATACTAAAACAATCAAAACAAACAGCAAGCATGCATGTTTCAAAAGTTTTTCTCGTTTCTCGTGTAGGTTTTTTTTTTCAAGATTCAGATTTATGAATATCTGACGGTGTTATAAACAATAGAAATTAACCTCTTCATTCTTTAAATCTGAGTAAAACAGTACATGTTAGATTTATTAAATAATATAAAAAAGTCAACATTTCAAATAACATGATATTTCATAGATATATATCAAGTACCCTTTTAAGATTTCAGAAATTTCAGAGTTCTTTTTAACTGATCTCTTCAATATTCAATGTAAAAACATGAGTTCTGAAAACTACTAAAAAGTTCCCATTTTAGTAATTTACATAAATCATTTTTAAAAATTGTACACTTAGTTGCACAGCATAAAACATATCTGAAAAAGACTATAAATGGAGTTATGTTTTTGTAAATAAACTCTTACTACTCGATTCATTTAGCCATGTGCAACTTCCTGACAAATGTAATCTTCTTTAGCTGAAAAGTCATATTATCAACAAAAACACAATTTACTCTGCACTTCAGAATTGATTTATACAGAACAGTATTTAAAGCAAGTACAAGTAACCGTTTAAGACCCAAAAACTAAAAATAAAACCTTTCTAATTTTCAGAAGAGAAGTAACTTTGTAACTAACTACACCTAAAGCACAACAGAAGTCCATATGGAGCTCAATCCCAGAATGTTTTCCTCCAAAACCTAAAATGAAGAAATAAAGAAACTAACATCTTAGATGACAATGGGCTGAGTAAATAATCAGGACATTTTAATTCTGAAAGTGCACTAATCCCATACATAAAACCATACTTTAAATCATAATTTTAAATCAGTTTTTGATAAAATAAAATAAAAAGATGCTTTGGTGATAAACACAGTCAGTCTTGTCTTTATTAAAAACATGAAAGCCTTGAATGAAACTACATCTGCTTCATTTTGACTGTTAATGGACTGTTAATGAGCCAAGTCTCTCAAATGAGCCGTTGCAGGACTCGACCCCACAGCGATGCCTTCTAATCCTGAGGAAATGTGCTCCAAACCACACCGCGTTTCACAGCGACGCCTGACAAATTGCTTGTCAGAGATCAATAACACGGCCCATTTCTACATAGCTGTGAGGGACATCGCTGGACAACATCATCTTCCTTCTGCACCAGCTACAGAACGAAGGTTTACACACGAAAGCTTTGAACTATCGGCGTGCTAAACTAAAACAGATTATAAATAATGAGGACTTATCACAAAGGAAGTGTGTTTGACTTAAATTTGTCATTAAAAAAATGCAATGATGATTTGTCTGAAGGGATGAACTCCACAGTAAACGGGTGTAATGTGTATTGTTGATAAATCGTGATCAGATGAAAGGGAAAGGGAAGATTTCCTATGATAAAAACAGCAGATCACAGTCGACTTCCTCTTCGATGTTTTCGTGATGTTCTTGTGTGTTTTGGGAACAGTCTGTCACAGAGTCGTCCTGTGTTCGTTTCCTCCTCCGTCTGTAGACTGCTTTTTTGTCGGCCTCCTCCTTTAAACTGCATTTTTCTTCTTGAGGTTGTAGGGCAGCTTGTAGGCACTCCGAGAATCTGTTGCAAATAAATATTAGTACATACAAATGTGACTTTAAAATCAAATAAAAATGTATATACAATTAATAATTGTGTTTGCTGTTTGTTCAAATTACTTATTTAAATTGAGCTGAAACAACACATTTCTTGAGTTTTTTGAGGGAGGGACAACTGAATTGTTTTATGTTCACTCCACTTAAATTTGTAAGAATGAATAAGTTAACTTAATTCCTTCATGTTGTTCCAATCTTTTGAAATATGTTTAATCAACGTAATTTTCACAATAATTCCAATTGAAGTGGCTTTTTAAACTGAAATATATCAAATATATTTTAAAACAAATGTTTAGTGCAGTGCAAAACTTTGTGTTTTCTTGAAAAAGAGCAAGATCTACATTGAAAAGAGTCTAGAAACAAACTCATGAAAAAAAAAAACATGTTTATTATTGTTTGTTCAAATGATGAAGGGATTCCCAAACATTTTTCTCAGTCAAACCTATATTTACTTGAAGGTTGACGTAGTTTTCCTGTGATGTTGATATCAAATGAACATATTTTATTTATCTTTTATACCAATACTCACATTAAAATCTATATTTCAAAACAAGTCAGTTAAAAGCAATCAGAAAGTATCTAGAGATGGTCAAAATACATGACCTAAAATGACAAATAACACAGTTAATAAAAGTTATATAATTTACAAATCGACTGTCGAACACTGCATTTTTTACAGTGTAGAAGGTGATTCATGTTTGATTTCATTTATATATGTAAAAATAAATGTGGATATAAATAAATGTAGAGGTGAAAATAAACAAAAAGTGACCACAAATTGAGATTTATGCATAACGTGAAAGCTGAATAAATAAGCTTTTCATTGATGATTAGTTTGACAAGACAATTTTTAACAACTACTGACAATCTGGAATCTGAGAGTTTTGATATATTTACAGTAGGACATTTACTAAATGAAACATGATCTTTACTATTCTAATGATTTTGGCATGGAGTAAAATAATATTTTGCTATTGTCAAAAATATATCAGTGCAAGAGAATGCATATAGTTTTTGTGCTTCATGGCCACATATAATTATTTTATTTATATGGATGAAGGTGATTATAGCCACATTAATATTGTTCTAAAAATGTAGTAAATGAAGTAAATTCAAATAAATTAAAAAACTGAAATAAAATAAACATCAGTTCAAATGAAAAAATTTTCAAAATTGAGTTGTTTTTTTTAGCTGGGTTCAAAGGCAACATTCAGCCTCAAGTTAATAAATGTGGATGTGAAAACAAATAGTAATCAGGATTATTATAATAATAATAATCAAAATAAACAAAAACAAAACAAAAAATGGTTATTTAAAATAAACATTAAAATAAACATTTAAAAATTATTTACATTTTTTCAGCTTCAATGTAGTATTAAAATAACTAAAACTAAAGAAAATCTAATAAAAACAAACTATGACAATGCATATTTTATATATAGCAGTGTCATTTTAGTATGGGGATAATTATTACTATTTAAATACTATATTATTCATTCATTCATTTTCCTTCAGCTTAGTCCCTTTATTCATCAGGGGTCGCCACAGCGGAATGGACTGCCAACTTAACCAGCATATGTTTTACACAGCAGATGCCATTCCAGCTGTAACCCAATACTGGGAAACACCCATACATTACGGTCAATTTAGTTTATTCAATTCACCTATAGCCCATGTCTTTGGACTGTGGGGGAAACTGGAGCACCCAGAGGAAAGCCACGCCAACACAGAGAGAACATGCAAACTCAGTAATGCCAAATGACCCAGATGGGACTCAAACCAGTGATCTTCTTGCTGTGAGGCGACAGTGCTAACCACTGAGCCACCTTGTCGCCCCGAAATACTATAATATATAAATGTATTACAAAAAGAAAAGAAAAGAAAAGATTTTTGAACCCTGCTGATGTGTTAAGATACAGAAAACAATACCTCATAATCCAACCTACCTCTGTATTCTTTTAAGATTTTCTTCCATCTTCTGGTTAGCAACTCCAACAAGGAAGTCGAGGTACTGATCAGTGACGAGGACGTGACTCCTGTGACTGAGAGGAACCTCTAGACAGTGTGTGCTGCGCACGGCCTAAACAACAAAATCATATCAATAACAAACACTGATTATTTCAGACCTCAAAAGGGCAACAATTGAAGTCTAACTTAAAAATCTCAATATGTCTCTCACCATGATGATCTTGCCTTTCTTTCCCACAGTTATACCAGAATTCCTAAAGCCTGAGTTTATTGCGACAGTGTGCTGCAAAACAAACCATGAAATACATGAAAAGTTGTTGTTTTGTTCCACTCTCAATATCCTGCCTGGAGAGTTTCATTCTATCTCAATATGACAGTTACCAGTAGTTGTGCGTCTTCAAGCTGTTTACACTGAACGTGAAGGACAAACGGCTCAAACTTGAATGTAGCATCTCCGACAGACTTCTGCAAACCTCTGACCTGTTCCAGAAACACACAACACTTTAATATCAACTCTTGTTATTATTGTGTATTCATTAAATGGCTTTAACCCTTTAACTGCCCCACCAAGAAAAAAATGTTTGGATTGCATTTCTTAACTCCTAATATCACTAGTTAACACACTCAATGCATTTTTTTTCAACACATCCCATAACTTCTAAAATATCAGCCTCTACCAAATGGTTGATATGTCGGTTTATG
>CAIGQW010004318.1:2370906-2382615 GCA_903798125.1 Danio choprae | reverse complement strand
CTGCTTCAGCACCCGGACATCTTGCACTTGCCTCGAAAGAAATACATCCACCGTGGCTCGCGTCGGAACTTCCAATACGACAAAACCAACTCCATAAAGTCATTTTGGTCCACTTCACGACGTCCACCGAGGAATATCCGCTACCGCACTGATCACAGTGTGTTGACCCGCCTTGCCAGGTCGGCTAACACAGCTGTCAAACCCAGCACTAATGTCAACTTTGGTCTTTTCAACATACGCTCACTTTCGAGTAAGGGGTATCTTGTGCAGGACCTCCTCTCTGACCGTAAGTTTGACTTTTTATGTCTTACTGAAACTTGGCAGCAACCAAATGACTTCAGTTCGCTAAATGATGCTACTCCGCCGGGGTTTGTTTATATTTCTCAACCGCGTGACTATGGCCGAGGAGGCGGTCTCGCGATAATCCACCACGAGAAATGGAGGATCGCGTCATTAAGCGTTCCTACCTGTCAATCATTTGAGGTAACTGTATGTCAGCTCTCTGGACCAACTCCCACAATCATTGCCGTTTTGTATCGCCCACCAAAGCCAAATAACGAATTTATTGCTGACTTCACTGCATTTATGACTCACCTTTCTACACTCTCGCCCAACATAATACTTCTTGGAGATTTCAACATACATATGGACAATAATAACAACGCTCTCACCAAAGATTTCACATCCTGTTTAGATAGTTTTGGACTTCAACAATACATAGACTTCCCCACACATGATAAGGGTCATATTCTGGACTTGATCTGTTGCTCTGGTGTTACACCCGTTAACTGTAAAGCTGACTCTTTCCCTTACTCTGATCATATGCTACTCTCATTCAGTGTTAATCTCTCACTTTCCAAATGTAACCCTTCACGCACAATAACATTCCGAAAAATTAAGGACATCAACTTGGACACTTTATCCTGTGATATCAACAGCCTTCCCAGTGCTGACTGTCTCTATACACCAGATGAACTGCTCTCTTACTACAACAACAACCTTCATAACCTTTTAAATAATCATGCTCCACTAAAAACCAGGACTGTTTCATTTACACTGTCTGCACCTTGGTTCACTCCTGCTCTTAGACTGTTAAAA
The DNA here is from genome assembly GCA_903798125.1 of Danio choprae. Lineage (NCBI taxonomy): Eukaryota > Metazoa > Chordata > Actinopteri > Cypriniformes > Danionidae > Danio > Danio choprae. The sequence goes on along the minus strand of CAIGQW010004318.1, from coordinate 2,381,517 downwards.
TCAAAAGGACGTCAGCTTGAAAGACTCTACAGAAAAACAAATCTCACTGTACACAGGGACATGTATGCAAATCACATTCATCATTATAAAGACTGTATTTCTGTAGCTAAATCCACATACTATTCCAGTTTAATCAGCTCTAATGAAGGCAATTCTAAAGTCCTCTTCTCTCTCTTCACTAACATCACAAAACCCACTGTCTCACTTCCTTCAAACCTATATACTGTGGATTTCTGTAACACATTAGCTTCATTTTTCTCTTCAAAAATTGAACTAATTCATCAGCAAATTATGTCCACTTCTGTTTTGAATCCACCTGTCCAAGTCTTATTCACCCCCTCTCATTCACTCTCAGAATTTGCTTTACCCTCAGTAATTGAAATCTCTAATCTCATTCTTGAATCCAAACCCTCTACCTGCAGGTTAGACCCCCTACCTACTACTCTTGTAAAGGCCATACTCCCTTCCCTGTCTCCTCTCATCACTGAAATAATTCACTCTTCTCTCACCACTGGTATTGTTCCTTCCTCTCTCAAAGTTGCTGCTGTAACTCCAATTTTAAAGAAACCTGGTTTAGATCCCAATAACCTCAATAACTTTCGTCCTATTTCAAATCTTCCATTCATCTCCAAAATTCTTGAAAAAACTGTGGCTGCTCAACTTCACACCCATCTTTCCTGTAATAACTTATACGAACAATTCCAGTCTGGTTTTCGTCCACTTCACAGCACTGAAACAGCTCTCCTCAAAATTACTAATGACCTCCTCCAAGCAGCTGACTCTGGTTCACTCTCCATTCTTCTTCTGCTTGATCTAAGTGCAGCTTTCGACACAATCTCACATAACATACTTCTGGACAGGCTAACTTCTATTGGCATTGGTAACACACCTCTCAGCTGGTTTCATTCATACCTCACAGGTCGCACTCAGTTCATTCAATTAAAATCTCTCACCTCGTTATCAGTCCCTGTCACTACCGGTGTGCCCCAGGGTTCAGTTCTGGGTCCCCTCCTATTTATCATCTACCTTCTTCCACTTGGTTATATTTTCCGCAAACACCAAATCCATTTTCATTGCTACGCAGATGACACCCAGCTCTACCTATCAACCAAACCTAACCTCAAACTCCCACCTTCATCCCTTACTGACTGCTTTTCTGACATCAAATCCTGGTTTACCTCAAACTTCCTGAAATTAAACGATAATAAAACTGAACTTCTTCTCATAGGTACACGATCCACTTTAAACAAATCACATAACTTTTCTATTCCCACAGATGATTCTGTCATTACCCCCTCCCTTCAGGTTAAGAGTCTGGGGGTCATCTTCGACAGCACCCTTTCATTCACTGCACATGTTAATAATGTCACCCGGTCCGCTTATTTTCACCTTCGAAATATAAACCGTTTACGTCCTTCCCTCACACCTCATTCAACTGCCATTCTTGTTCATAGTTTAGTCACTTCCCGGTTAGACTACTGTAATTCCCTTCTGTTTGGCCTCCCTAATAAAACCCTTCATAAATTACAACTGGTACAAAACGCTGCAGCCCGTATTATCACAAAAACCCCCTCTATCTGTCACATCACACCCATTCTACAACAGCTCCACTGGCTTCCCATCTTTTACAGAATTAATTATAAAATACTTCTTCTCACTTTTAAAGCCATCCACAATCTTGCTCCTCCATACCTCACTAGTCTTGTTCATATCGCCACACCCTCTCGAACACTCAGGTCTTCTTCTTCCATTCACCTCACTGTTCCCCCTGTCCGCCTGGTCACCATGGGGAGCAGAGCCTTCAGCCACTCTGCTCCTCAGCTTTGGAATTCACTTCCTCCTGATCTCCGTAATTTAAACTCTCTTTCACAATTTAAATCCAAACTCAAAACACATCTGTTTAGAACAGCCTACTCTGTTTAATTCAACCTCACTTTTTAAAAACTTTTATTGTATTGTATTGACTTTTATTGTGTTTTTATTTGAACTGTCTGTTTTTGCTGTCCTGTACGGTGACCTTGAGTGTCTAGAAAGGCGCCTTTAAATAAAATGCATTATTATTATTATTATTATTACTCATAAATTAAGTAACTGTTTCAAGCAGAAACTGAAAATTCATCATGTAAAAGCTGTTTTAAAATTGGATATTGCATTACAAAAGCTTTTAACAAGCTCCTCCACCTATAGTGGGTGGTGTCATGTTTCAGATTTGACAGAATTTACTACACTATTTCTTCTTAATTGACTTAACACATATAGATGGAAAAGTCTGAAATTGAGGTTCTAAATTTAAGCACAGTTTTTTGGTAAAAGTAATAACGTGACAGAAATAAATGTAATATATGTGGCATGATAGTGAATATAAGTGAAAATCATTTCAATGAAAGTGGCAGGAAGCTTTTTTGTGATAAACTTTAAATTGATTGCACTGCAGTTTTAGAGTCCAAATTATTTTGAAACTGAAATATACAATAAAATATATTTAAAAAATATAAACATACTTAAACACATGTTTGGAGGTGTGCACACGTGCTCTACAGTAAAAGCTAGCGTTTTCTTGAAAAAGAACAAGATTTCCATTGAAAAGAGTCTAAAAAAAGATTCTGGAGAATATTAGTGCTGTTTTCGTGTTTATTATTGATTGTTAAAACAATTGTTGTTGTCCTCAGTCAAACATGGTGACCTAACGTTAATATATTTACTTAAAGATTGATGTACTGTCTTCCTGTGATGTTGATATTCAAAGGAATTTCTTATTTATTGGACATTCTACCAGAAATGTAAATTTTCACTTATAAAAAATGTGACAGGGCCTGACTTAAGCTTGTTGTCCTCCAAAAAATCATACAAAACAAGCATAAAATCATACAATTCAATGATAGAACGCATCCTTGATCACTGTCAGCTTCTCCTCCATCAAATTATGGCACGTCCGAGTCATAGCCTTAAACATGTATTGCACGCATTTTATGTTAAATTTACTGCAAATGTGACAGGACTGACAGAAACATGGGGACAATTGTAAATTTATTTTTATTATATATTTGTAGTATTTATTTATAATTTCATGTTTTCATCAATTGATGTGAATGATAACAAACTTAAACTTGCTATTTTTGAAGTTTTTATTCTAAATAACAGTTTTTAGCATAACAAAGCTATTAAATCAGTAGGTTCAATTGGGCTGATGACATGGACAATAACAGGGTTTGTAAATTTGTAAAGTGTTTTTAATAAAGAAAAAAACATCTGAGAACCAAATGAATTACATATTCCTTTACAGAACAACTCACAGAAATCAACCATCAGTCCATTTTAGAAATTTTTGGGATGAAATACGTTTTATTCACTGTATTTATGTTTTCGTGTCAGGGACAGTTAATGTACGTTTTTGGTAGAATGTCCCTTATTTAAAAAAAATAAAAAAATCACATTAAAACCTACAAAACAAATCAGTTAAAAGCAATCAGAATGGATCTAGCGACGGTCAAAATACATTACGTAAAATGAAGAATAACACTGTCAATAACAGTTAATTCCTAAGTTAGCACTGCAGCTGCAACATAAAACATGCGCGTTTCCAAAACTGTGACTGTACGTGTAAACATTGGTGAAAAGTAGTAAGCCACAATAATATCTACACAAGTTTTTAAATATTCCTTAATCTTACCGCGTCAAAAAGAATGATTCTTCCCGAGCAAGAGCTTGTGGTAAAATAGCGATCCTGACTGTTAATGAAGGAGACGACATGAGAGATGTCTTCATCGACACTGCCTTTCTTACTAAAATCACACTTATTAAGACACTGATTCTTCCATAGCTGAAAGGTATCGCTATCCATTTTTAAAGACTACTGATTAATTATTATACCTCTGCCGATCTTTGTGATAACTAAGTAATTAATTCAGGTAACTAAATAAGAATTTGTGTGCTAGATTTACTGTACCACATGTTTATGTTTTGAGTTAACTACACGGTCGAGTACGGTGGCCGAAAACAGACAAAACTCTTATACGGAAGCGAGAAGCTGCAGCCAGTCAGCTGCTACCTGCGTGGTAGGTTAGTGTTAGCTTGTGTTTTATTTTTTGCTCTTTTCTTTTATTTAGTTTTCTTTCTCGTGACGATATGAGTTGTGTTCTAACATAAGCTATAAAGGAATGTTATGAATTTTTGATAATTTTATAGGTCACTGTTTGCTATTTTTTTTCCACTGTGCAGGAATCAAAGTTCAGTTTGCTTTGGCTGTTCATTTGTTGTGCAGAGACCACCATGGCCACTTCCAAATTAATGAGGGCTGTCAGAGTGTCTGAGTTTGGAGGCCCTTCAGTTTTAAAACTCTGCTCAGACCTGCCTGTGCCAAGTCCTGGTCAGAAACAGGTGGGTCTCCTTAAACAAATCTTGAATTTGTGATTTCAATGTTTGTCTTGAAATAGGTTCTGTTTTCTCCTGTAAAAGCTGATTAGCATTAATTGATATCACCATAACACACGTTTGTTTTATTGTTGTATGATTTTACTAAAATGAAGAGATTTTTCTGGCAAACTCAGATCATTAAAACTGAAGTTTGTTATTTACTGACCATCATGTACTTGCAAGCACTTGAGACTGTGTACATTAATCATGTTTAAAAGTGAATAAAACAAACTAAATCTGCTTGTAGACCTGGATTAAACCACTCGATTCATTTGGATTTAAGGAATTGGTTGATGAATAAATGAAAAATCTTGAGTGAACTAACTCATTAAAGCCATTTTGAAATTGCAGCGATATAGGATGGCTAATTTTATGCTTCAACATTTGCTGTGTTTTTCATAACTGAAAAGTCAAGGGATGTTTATCACTGTTTTTAGAAAATGACTCCGTTAATTTTCTCTTTAAGTTTATGTACTTTATCACAATATTAGCTTCTTAGTAATTATATGATTGCTTTTCCGAGGATCTGTGTATACACTTTCTGCTATTATAGGTTCTCATTCAAGTCCATGCGTGTGGTGTAAACCCAGTGGAAACCTACATCCGCTCTGGATCTTATGCTCGGAAACCCACTTTGCCCTATACTCCAGGATCAGATGTCTCTGGTATGGTTGAAGCTGTGGGCGAAGGTGTTTGCTTCCTACAGGTGCTGGGATTTAGTTTATATATATATGTGTGGATTTTTTTTACTTCTAACACTGCTCAAATTAATTGAAATCTTTTCTGTTTTTACAGGCAGGTGACAGAGTCTTCACCACAGGCACAATGACAGGAGGATACGCTGAGTATACAGTGGCTTCAGAGGACACTGTTCACAAGCTGTCCGATTCCCTAGACTACAGTCAGGGTGCAGCAATGGGAATTCCATATTTCACTGCTTATCGGGCACTAGTTCACAAGTAAATTGTGGTCACTACATTTACATTTATTCATTTAGCAGATGCTTTTATTCAAAGTAACTTACACATGAGGATAAAAGAAGGACTTTAAATCACCAAAGAGCAGCAAAACATAGATTCCAGGACACATTTAAGTTAGTTTAGCTGTTTTATTTTTTTTATACATACACATTAGTGTTGTCACGATTATCACTTTTAAGGTAAACCACAGTAAATTTTCTGATGGTTAGTATTACTGTATCAAATTTACATTATCATTAAATCTGTATTATCGATTATTGCAATTTTGAAAACTGTATATCCTTTAACATTGCAATTTACTGTTATTATTTAGACAGTTAAATATATACAGTGTACAAAAACTATGTGCATTAAATGATAAAAACATAAATAAACAAATCCAAAATGCACAGATCCTTGTTTATGTTGCTTGCACATTTTATTTGTTAGCAGCGCAGCAATCTGCCAATGGGTAAAATCATGTAGAGTGAACTAGGCTTAAGCAGGGTTTTATTCTGTAATATTAATAATCTGGATGTACCTTATCCCACTTATTGCATGGCTACTTGCCAAAAATGTAAAAATTAGAGTTGTGAGTTGTTCTGAGCTGTAATAGTATATTAGTTCCTGAATTAAAGACAAAGCTGACAGAAGCAAAAACAGCTCAGTGGATCATACACTAACCTACATATTATTCCGTCACAAGATGGCACCAAAAAGTTAAAAACAATAAAAAACTGACAGATAGGCATATGAATATAAACATGAATGTGTGTTCACTGACAGTCAAGATGATTGGAAGTACCTGGCTGAACCTGTGTTATTAGTTTTAGCAGTTGTTATCTGAGAATGATATACTTTGGAATGTTGCGAATGGCCAACCAGATTCAAGTATTCCAGAAAGCCATGTAATAATAAATAAATGTAAGGATTTTAAATGTGTATCTAAGGATTTTAAGGATTGTATTTTTGCTCTATACAGGGCCCATGCCAAACCAGGAGAGACGGTTCTTATCCACGGAGCCAGTGGTGGGGTAAGAAGTAAAAAAATATATCTTAAAGGAATAGGTCTAAAAATAGAATTTTGCTGTTCATTTACTTTCCATCTAAGATCCATGGTAACTTTTGGCAAAACTATTAATCTGTGCAAGAAACTGACGATTATTTATTACAACATTATTATTATATTTACAACATTATTATCTGCAGACTCCTCAAACTGTCCTAAGAGTGTTTGTGAAAATGCGAGCTTATTTGTTCATACTTGTGCCAATCACGGATGCTACAAATTTTATAAAAAGGTGTCAGAGAGCATCAGCTTGCATGTCAGTCCTGATGTACAATCTTAAGTCACTTTAAAAAAAGGAACTAAATGTGTTATTTTTTTTCATATTAAGGAAGGTAATGTGAAAGTATTTGTTATGGTATTTAGCTTTTTTTTAATATAGGCTTTAAGAATGTAATATATTACTTTTAAAAGTAACCTTATCCAACACTGTTGCTGTTAAAGATAACAATGTTGTAAATAATTATCTATTTCTTGCACAGATCAATCGTTTCACTTTATAAGACCTCAATGTACCATCAGGACTCATGGCTGTTTGTTTTTTTTTTGTTTGTTTTTTAAATAGGACCATGGTAAAATATATTTTTAAAATGAGCTATCTTCTTTAATGTTCTGAAGAGGAAAAACACACATCTTTGTTGACCTCAGGGTGAATAACTTAACAGAAAAGTTTTATCACTTGAAATTTATGACGTTTCAAAAGCAATTTGGATGTATTGGACTTTTTACTTGAAGTCTTGAATGAATATTTCTTGTTTTTGTAGGTAGGCATTGCAGCGTGTCAGATCGCAAGAGCGTTTGGTCTTAAAGTCCTGGGTACAGCAGGCACTCCTGAAGGGATGAAGCTGGTGCTCAATAATGGAGCTCATCTTGCTTTCAACCACAGAGAAAAAGACTACTTGCAGAAAATTAAGGTTTAAATACTCTTTGGTATAGTTTTAGTACAGTAAATTACAGTTGAAGTCAAAATTATCCCGAGATTTAGTTTTTTCAAATATTTCCCAATGACGTTTAACACAGCAAGGAATTATTATTTCCTATAATATTTCTTCTGGAGAAAGTCTTATTTGTTTTATTTTGGCTGAATAAAAGCAGTTTTGATATGTACATATATATTTTTAAAACCATTTTAAGGTCAATATTATTAGCCTCCTTAAGCAATATATATATATTTTTTGATTGTCTACAGAACATATCATCGCTATGCAATGGCTTGCCTAATTACCCTAACTTGCCTAATTAACCTAGTTAAGCCTTTAAATTGCACTTTAAGCTGAATACTAGTATCTTGAAAAATATCTAGTAAAATATTATTTACTGTCATCATGGCAAAGATAAAATAAATCAGTTATTAGAAATTAGTTATTATATTTAGAAATGTATTGAAAAGAATCTCCTTTCCGTTAAACAGAAAATATACAGGGGGGCTAATGATTCAGGAGGGCTAATAATTCTGACCTCAACTGTAAATATGTCAACTATTTATGGGTTTACATGTTTACATAAACTTATTAAACTTATTTTTTGTAAAATTGTACATTCAAAAAGTTTAAAGACAGTGTAATTTTAAAAATGTTTTTAAAAAAGGATGTCTCTTAAACTCATCAGGGGTCTGTTCTTCTTCTGTGCTCAAACGATCTGAGATTATTTGGCAGATCCTGGATCTTTTAATCTTGATAATTGATCTCTGACTATATTGATTTTTCAAACAAATTTGCAAATCAGAGAAAATATCTGGATGAATTGATCTGAGATTACTGCATGTACTTATGTTTGGGGGTGGCACTTTGGCGCAGTGGTTAGCACCGTCGTTTCACAACAAGAAGGTTGCTGGTTCGAGCCCCGGCCCAGTTGGCGTTTCTGTGTGGAGTTTGCATGTTCTTCCCACATTCGCGTGGGTTTCCTCTAGGTGGTCCGGTTTCCCCCACAGTCCAAAGAGATGCGGTGCAGGTGAATTGAATAAACTAAATTGGCCGTAGTGTGTGAGTGTGTGCGAATGTGAGAGTTTATGGGTCTTTCTCAGTACTGGGTTGCGGCTGGAAGGGCATCCACTGCGTAAAACATATGCTGGATAAGTTAACAGTTTATTCTGCTATGGCGACTCCTGATTAATTAGGGATTAAGCCAAAAGAAAATGAATGAATGCTTGTGTTTGTTTTGGTTAGGGTTAAGTTTGTGGTAAGACATCAGTGCAATGTAATCATCTAATATATTCAATTACCAGCCATGTGTGCAAAATGACATGAAATGTGTAGTAAATTAAATAGTTTGTTAAATGATAACTTAAAAATAACTTTCCACATTTATTATAGGCTATTTGTACAGACTTTATATTTCATGTGTCAAAAGTATAGTATTTAGAAATGTATTTCGTTTTTTCATTCAGAGCAGATTTTTAATGTAACTGTATTTAAGTTTCTTAATTCCATGGCGTAAGGCATACCTGGCTATTTAAATAGATTTTGTGTCAAAAAGCATTTTGATATTTGAGAAGTGCACTGCACTGCATCTCCTGCACTGCATCAAATCACCCGCATATTAGCTATAAACAATGTGTGTGAATAACTCCCGTAAATTATATAATCGTTCGGTCAAAAAAAAAAAAAAAAAAATTATAATCTCAATGAGAATATTGGCCATGCATGTCTATTACCATATATGCAGAAATTGTACCAAAGCTAGGTTGGTGACTTTTCAAAGTACGCGTTTGTGTCCATAATGCGTTTGTAAGCTCCATATTGATACTTTGAAAGTATATATTGGTACCTAAAGTGTACATTTTAGTCACTTAAATTCCCCCTTGAGCCCCTTGAAAATGTACCACTCCTGTGACGGTTTTTGTATCTTTGTTTTGCAGTGTAGATTACATAAATGTTTTCAGTTACAAATAATTCACTTAAAAATAATTTTACAATATTGTTATTTTCCCAGTTTAATACATTAATGTTGTAAGAAAATATCAGCAGTTGCTACATAAAATTTATTATCAACTTTACTTGAAATGACTAGAATCTAATCCTGTTTAAATAAAATAAATTTGTTTCTGTTTATACAACCTTATAAGTTTACAGACCTGTTGCCATGACAGCAAATCCTGGATGACTTTTGAAGAACGGAAATATCAAATCCAACATTACTTTAACCAAATCCAAACTAATCATGTATGAAGAAAAGACCCCAGTTTTACATGTATGTTTTCTAAAATAATAAAAATAAAATCTGCAATATTGTGAAGTAAAATAGATATTTAGATATTTTAAAAATGTAATTTGCTCTTGTCACATCAATGCTGAATTTTCTGCGAATTACTGCAGTCTTCAATGTTACGTGATCCTCCAGAAATCATTCTAATTTGGTGATCTGATGTTTAAGAAACATTTGGCATTGTTTTGGAAAAAGTGGTAGATCATAAGTATCTAATCCGATTTAGCAGATTATCTGTAATGTCATCTTTTAAGTATAACCTTCACTTTCACGCTGGTTAGTAGTTTGTGATATTAAAAACCATTTGTTTTTATAATCTCTGATTTGTTGTTTTTAGGATACGACCAATGGACTAGGCGTGAATGTGATCGTAGAGATGTTGTCCAACGTCAACCTGAGTAATGATCTTCAGTTGCTTGATGTCGGTGGCAGAGTCATAGTAAGTACGTTGTTTTGGCTTCATAGTTGTTTGTCTACATGCTGTAGAGTGATTATGTTTTCATCATTATGTTCTTTGCAGATTGTTGGCTCTAGAGGCCCTATTGAGATCAACCCCAGAGACACCATGATGAAAGAGTCCAGCGTCATTGGTGTGGCTTTGCACTTTGCAACTAAGGTACAGTGACATTTCATTTTTAACATTTTCTTACTGCCTACCAATGAAAATTGTTCTGGTGTGCTTGGATAACAATGCATTTTACTATTATTGTTTTGAATAATTACATTTTGAATAATATTATTTGTTTTGAATAATTATTTATTTTAAAGGTGCAGTACTGCTAACCAACACCTGAAATTTATATTTTAGAAATGGCTTCTATTTTTTGCACCTGAACAACAGAAAATGGAAATTGAACTTTAAAACTGTGACTTAGTGCAAGCCAACACATATCAGTGATTCAGCATGTAGATTTAATAATGTTAAAATCGTTTATTATGTATTAATTAGATCCTAAACCTTACCATTTC
>CAIGQW010004318.1:2322072-2338819 GCA_903798125.1 Danio choprae | reverse complement strand
TACTCCCAGGGCCATTTATATCGAAGTTGATATTTAGCAGCACCATATTGGTGTTTCGTAACATCTAGTTTTTATGAGGTGAGTTGTTAGCCCAACTCTCAACTCCCCAATCTGGAGGACCAAGAAATACACCCATACACTACGGACAATTTAGCTTACCCACCTACAGCACATATCTTGGGACTGTGAGAGAAACTGGAGCACCCGGAGGAAACCCATGCGAACACGGGGAGAACATGCAAACTCCACAAAGAATTGCCAACTGACCCAGCTGGGGCTTGAACCAGTGACCTTCTTGTTGTGAAGCGACAGTGCTAACCACTGAGCCACCATGTCGCCCTTTGGCTGATATCCGTGCAATATTCCCGTAATAACAGCACTCGTACAGCCTCTTCACCCTTGTGTATTACTCTGCCCACATAGAGTGACAGCAGATCAATGAACTCACTACAGTTTGACAAATATTGCAGCTGTTGGATAACATAATGTACTTTTGAGGCTTTTTAGGCAAGAATTTAGTTGTTTAGATTGCAACTATGCAGTTTATTTATAAGGACAGTGCTTATTTTAAATATTAATAATTTCGGAGATTCAGCATGTTGGCGGCCATCAGCCTGTCATACTGAGCAGAGCAAAGACAGTGAGTAGTGTCTGTCTGCGGACTGGAAGACAGGGCATAACATGAAGGGCGTAACTTGTAGTAGAGGTGTAACTTGAATCTATGCAACTGTTGAAATTAAAGCCTTTTTGTAAGAATTCAAAATGGTTCTTCTGTGATATCACTGAGAAAACAGTTCTGGAACCTTTTTTTAAAAAGGGAACTCTGCATAACTGCATTAGCAAAATCTAGTCCTTTTAATAGGAATCAGGATGATCATGAATTTTTTTTTTTAAATAAAGTTTTTTAGATGTTAGTACTAGTATTGTTAGATTTTAGAATATCTATAAGCTAGTGTGTTCCAAAACAGTAACAAAATTCACATTTAGAAGATATAAATGTGTGACCTAAACTGATATAAACATGTAAAGCTTGTAGTTTGTCACTTCCAACTAAATGGATCAACGGTTTTATTCACGTCACCTCATACTTCAGTTTCTCATCAAATCTTGACCAATCAAATGCTCTCTAGTACCTGACAAGCCCCACCACCTTCAAGACGCTTCGTATTTGCTTTTCGTTTGATGCGCTAGAGATCAACCACTCTCACTGGCAGAGCTGTGATAAAACAAAACGCTATTGGCTGTTTTTTTTTAAAGGGAGGAGCTAAACTAGGTCTCTCCCTCTCTTCATGTTTCAGTTAAGATTACGTCAAACATTGAATAAAAAATGCATATTTCAAAGCACTTCACAGGACCTTTAACATTTCTTTATTTAGATTTTTTTATCATCACAAATTGTTTTATTTTGACAAGCTGAAAGCAGTTTTATTCACTTACTAAAAACTGCCTTTTTAAAAGGTTTATTTATTCTTTTGAGATCAAAACAAACCTCATTGTGTTATAAGTTTTATATTATTGCTTCTCAGTTTTGGACATAAGTTTTATATTGGTGTATATATTTTTGTATATAACCAACTCCGCTGTCATCTTTTCTTAGAGATTAAAAACAGAGCCAGAAGATTCTATCCTGGTGGAGACATTATTGACTATTTCAGACCAGCGGACAGTGATGGACTCAACATCCAGTGGGACACAGTGACTGATAAAGATTCCTTACTATCTCTGCTTGAAGGTGTCATTTTAACCCTTTATAGGGCTGTCAATGAAATAATAATAATAATAAAAAAAACAAGAGTGTTACCGGGGGGTTCCTACAACACTTTTGTTTTTACATTTATGACTTAAAAGACATATTGTATGATTCTTCTAAAGCTTATCATGGATTGATACAATGGAAATGCATAGATCCTGTTAAATATCTGGAAATGCATAGATTCATTTCAGAATGTCGTTTCAGATGGTCCTGGAGGAATGCTGGTGATTCCGGTAATATCCAGTGAAGGTCAACCAAACATTCCTATTATTGACGGGTCTGAGCTGCCTCTTAAGGATTGCCTGGATTTAATTCTTGCCTCTACAAAGCTGTGGGGAGTCTACTTGCAGATAAAATCCCAGAATCAGCTGGGCCCCTCACTGGATCTTCTCCGTCAAGCTTACGACAGAGACTTGCTGCATCACCCCACCTGGGTCAACACGGACATATCCCATGGTGCTTTCCACATCCAAGGCTACATGACAGGAGAAGAGTTTTTGAGAACTGTTGATCAAATCTTTCCACATGTGACTCTGGCTCCAGGTTGGCCTAAAGAAGCTCTGGATGAAGGCTACACACTAGAGCTGGTGGAACCCATGGTGCAGTTCTTCCACAGAGCCTGGCAAGATGTTTCACTGCAGCTGCAGGCTGAGGCTCTGGACAGAACTGAGACTTGGAGACTTGTCCACATACAACCACGCTTTTCACTGACTGTGGAGCATGAAACAGAGAACAAAGACCTCGATGCTGGGATTGCAAACTTAATGTCTATCCGAGCAGCAAACAGACAACGGAGCTTCTTTAATATACCTAAAATGTACAGGGAGCATATAACAAATCTCTCAGTTTATAAGTAAAGAAAAAGACATTGCAGCATTATATTCACCGATTATGTGTTTTAAAGAGTCCATGGACAAGATGCAGCCTTTATAGACAGTTCGGGAAGCAGACACACTCTGTCAGTTTAATCTAGACTAAAGACACTTCTCTTTGCACTAACATACACATATACTTTAAAATCCAAATCCTATAAAGGATTGTTAGGCTACATTAATCAGGGTAATCGAAGATTGGAACACTTCCCAAGAAGACACTGTAATTTGAGTGGCATCTACTCTCATGTTAGTCTGTTTCTCTGTATCCCGATGTTCATATGATCGTCGATCTGGCACATAACCCAGGCAGATGGCTGTCATGGTAGTCAATAAGTTGAGAGCACAAGACTGACTCCCGCAAAGACCTCAGTGACAGATGAGTCTCTGCATTGATCCTGTCGGCTAGTCTGAATACCTACTCTCTGACCTACTTGGACCTCCACTTTTTCCATGACAAACGCTCATTGTTCTCAAGCCTCAGACATCCAGACTGCAGCTCTGCTCATGTCGCTTGGCCAGAGGAGAACTGGTCGCCACATCTGAGTTTGATTTCTTCAAAGTTTTGTTCTTTCCTTTTGTCAATTGGTGGAATTTTGGTTCCTTGCCACTGCCACTCTGGCTTGCTTGGTTGGGGGCTGGTGGAGCTGCTCTCCCGTGGATCGGCCTTAAGTAGTGATATTTGCATTACACTGATCTGAATTGAACTTCAACAGTGATGTTTATACTAAACTGACCAGAATCATTTTCAATTTTAATTTTAGTTTTACAAGCTGAAATATGTGTACGTTTTTTTTATTCTATTATCATCGTCATATATATTTTTTTAATGCCATGTCAGCAACAACAGCAATTTTCATGTTAAAAACATTTCAATAATAAATATACAATTAAGAACCACAAACAAATTAATACATACATTAGATATTAATTAGATATTCCTTTAGATATTCTAAATTAGATATTTCTTTGCTGAATATCTCCTTGAGTCATTAAAAGCAGGATAGTATAAAAGAATGTCCTTTTATTTTATTTTCATCATAGAGGTTAAGCTTCTTTGACACCATCTACATTGTAAAAAGTGCTATAGAAATAAAGATGAACTGTTATAGTACTCAACTCATTATTATAGTGTCTTGGTTTTGTCTTGATATAGGCCTCATTTGTACTCTGACTTGTCTTGCCCTCAGACTAAGGCTGGGAACTAAGATTGGTTCCTGTGCACAGAAGAACATTGGAGGAGCTCCAATTTTACATCACAGATCGTAGAACATGTGTAACACTCACTCAAAAAATGATGTTTGCAGCTTGTTCAAACTACTGATTTAAAATGAGCTAAACAAAGACAACTTAATTCTTTGTTTAATCTACTTAAATTTGTAAAAACGAATAACATCTGTTAAATTAAACTGTCAATTAACAATTTAACCAGGGGTGTCCAACTCTGTGCAGGGCTGCTGCCCTCAAGGAACTGTTTAGTTCCAACCCTGCTTCAATACACTTACCTGGAGGTTTAAAACAAGCCTGACGGACTCAATTAGTTTGATCAAGTGTTTAATTAGGGTCATTTTTTTATACATCCCTGCACCAAAAATAATACTGCTATAAGACAAGGAAAAGACTAAGATGTTAGTGTTACAAAACAAAAATTTTATTATTTTATGTAAACATATAATGGATCCCAATGTTTGAACTTACACAGTAGTACAGTTTGCATTGTAATGCCAACCTGCCATATACATTTTCATTGCACTTTCTATGTGTTTCTTCCTTATTTTATAACTTAATTTTAATTATGTAGATTAGTTACTTAAGTACCTTTTAATGACCTTTAAATTCTTTTTTAGACATTTCACAGAAAGCAATCTAAATTGCTTTTGTGTATATGTACTATATAAATAAACTTGCTTTGCCTTGGCTAATGAAATCACATATAAAGAGGTTTACTTTTGTAAGTGTACCAATGCAATCTCATTATTAAAGGCATTAGACCAATTATTAAAAACATGTCATGTAATGCAAAGTTTCAGTAATAACCCTTTGAGACAGATTCAGTAAATGAGTAAACTATTTAATAGAAGTGTTTATAAAAATAATTCCCACTGGCTTTACTTGTTTCATCTGAGGAAAATGCAATAGGAAATGTCATAGATTCATTTTTTCTATGTATTATTTTACATTATTATTAGTCTTTCTTCCTTAGCCTATTGAATGCAAGCACACAATCTGGCAAAAACATACAATGGTATTTTAAAAGAAACGGATTGATTTTGAATACGATCACTAATATTGATAATGGACTTAAAGCTGCAGTTTGTAACTTTAGCGCAAATGTATATTTCTTATCCTGAATGACTATGGTGGGTCTATCATAAATGTTCATATTGGGAATCTCTGCTGTCTTGTAATATAGTAGTATCCACAAACAGATGTGCTGTTTAGACTAGTGCATTTTCGTTTTCATTCATTCATTTTCCTTTGGCTTAGTCCCCTTATTCATCAGGGGTTGCCACAGTGGAATGAACCGGCAACTTATTCAGCATATGTTTTACACAGCAGATGCCGATCCAGCTGCAACCCAGTACTGAGAAACATCCATACACACTTATACATTACGCCCAATTTAGTTTATTCAATTTCCCTATACTGCATGTCTTTGGACTGTGGGGGAAACCCACCCAAGCACGGGGAGAACATGCAAACTCCACACAGAAATGCCAACTGACCCAGCCGGGGCTCAAACCAGCGACCTTCTTGCTGTGAGGCGACAGGGCTAACTACTGACCCACTGTGTCATCGCATTTTTGTTTTATAACACAGAAATATTGTTACGGTTACGCCTATTGTCAACTCTACTTCAACCTCTTCGATCTTAGTTTCGAAACACTGGTGTTCCATTTAGGTATAGACAGACTAAAATGCAGACTTTTGGAAACGAATGTGCAGTTATCCACAATCACTCACTGACTGACTGCTCTTCTGGACTATTACTTAGTTATAGTTATACTAATTAATTATAGTAATTCTTCTTGTAAATGATTGGATGATAGTGAGATTGCTAATGATGGGCCAGCCCTGTTAATTATCTTAGTGAACTCCTCCCAAAATAAGCTTAAAAACCATACTTCTAAGAAGCATGTCATTTTACTATCCACTAGAGATACTTTAGCTTGAAGTACAAAAACAAAATGCTACAAGAGCATTAGATGTTGCCCCTTTAAAAAAGACAAATAAACTGATGTCAGTCGCGGTGCGTCTTAATGATTTGAGGAGGTTATGACGATGTAGGAGAGGTGAATTCAGGTGTGCTGACGATGTTGTCCATCAGGTACTGGCTGCATGAGTGGAATGTTGAGGAGAAACTGGACGAGAGGCCTGCGATGTCCGTGGAGATGTACGGCAGCACTTCTGGACTGGCCTGATTATAGTAAGAAATCTGAGGGTGAAACCAGAAACGCTATAGTCATTATTAAAAACCTGATGATTCAACATGTACTCACCAGCTACTTCTTAGGTGCACCTTTTTATCAGGTATTGTATTTTTTGAAACCTCAATCCTTTTGAACTAGCTCAGATGGATAGTTCATGAAAATCTCAATTTACAGTTAATTCACAGTAAATTTCTCAATAGTACATTAAAGAAGACTTTTAGATAAATCTGTAATCCTTGGTGATTTATATAATGCAAGTCAATGGCATTATTTGAGATAAAAATAAACACATAAAACAATCAAAATCAACCTGTGTGACTGATGATAAACTGATGTATGAAGCAAAATGATTGGTCTGTGCACAAAGAGTAGTGTGCACAAGCATCCTTTTCTTTGATGACGTTTCAATTCAAGTTTATTTTACTATAGCGCTTTTTACAATGTAGATTGTGTCAAAGCAGCTTAACAAGTTCTAGTAAAGTCCAGATTTCAGAATTTAGTTCAGTTTCCACTCTGTCTCTCTCTTGTATCCTCAGATTTTCTGTTCTTAGCTGACAGGAGAATGGTCACACTGGTCACAATGGTCTTAGCTGACACTGTTGTGCTCTTCTTCTGCTGCTGGAGCTCATCTGCTTCAATGTTTGACATAATGGAGATGCTTCTCTGCAGACTTTGATTGTAATGAGTGGTTATTTGAGTTAATGCTGCCTTTTTATCTTCTACCAGTGTGACCATTCTCTTTTGATCTGAACAAGGTATTTTTACCCACAGAATTCTGCTCACTGTTTCTTGTCTTTTTTTTTTGCATTATCTGCAAACCCTATAGATGGTTGTGTGTGAATATCTCAGTAGATCAGCGGTTTCGGAAATATTCAGACAAGTCCATCTGGCACCAAAAACAACACCACATTTAAGTTCACTTAAGTACCTTTCTTTCCCATTGTGATGCTCAATTTGAACTTCGGCAAATCTTCTTTGCCATGTCTGCACGTCTAAATGAATTGAATTGCTGCCATGTGATTGGCTGATTTGATAAGTGCATTGAGCAGTTCAACCGATTCAATTTAATTCAAGTTTATTTATATAGCGCTTTTTACAATGTAGATTATGTCAAAGCAGCTCAAAGCAGATGTACCTTATACAGCTGCCAGTCAGTGTAGGACTATTTATGATGTTCCTACCTTAGAAACACCTTGTGACAGCTCGTAAATGGTAAAGCCGGCACAGACCACCTCACCCCTGTTGAACCCCTCTGTGGGCGGGTGAGTGGGGAGAGCAACTGATCTTAATGCAATAACATATGGATCCCTAAAAAAACAAAAAACAAATATATCGGTACAGTGATCAGCATACCCCATTTTGAAAATGAATATTTTTATCCATTTCTCAGTGAATATGGGTAATATATATTGGTGCATTTAACATATTTATTAAAATATTTTTTTGTCGCAGAACATCTTTAGAAATGTAAAGATAATACATTTAAAACCATGTAAAATATTGCAAAAACAATTATTGCAAAAAAAATGTTTTTTTGTAAGTTATTTTGTTAGATTAGCTCCATATTTGTCTTCAGTACTGACTAAACTAATGTATATGCACAAATATAGTATTGTAAAGCATCCTATAGAAAATTTTCATTTAAATGAGAGATTTGTGGGGGGTGTACTTATATTTGCTGAGCACTGTATATATTAAATATAGTGATTATGTTGAATTTGCACCGTGTCACAATTACTGCAATAATTATATGACAGCCAACAATGTTCTTTTTGGAGCATTTCACAACCTCAGATTAATTTTTTTCTAATTTGATTAAAATTCTGGGAAAACATATGTGCATATTTTTGTAGTTCCTGAAGCCAAGTATTTAAAAAAAAAGATTGGCAATTGGCAACATACATCATGGTAAACAGTTTACATCCCATAATTTTTAAATGCAGGCGTCCTGGTGGCGCAGTGGGTAGCACGATCGCCTCACAGCAAGAAGGTTGCTGGTTCAAGCCTCGGCTGGGTCAGTTGGCATTTCTGTGTGGAGTTTGCATGTTCTCCCCGTGATTGCGTGGGTTTCCTCCGGCTTCCCCCACAGTCCAAAGACATGCGCTATAGGTGAATTGTCCATAGTGTATGTGCGTGAGTGAGTGTGTATGGATGTTTCCCAGTGATGGGTTGCAGCTGGAAGGGCATCCGCTGTCTAAAACATATGCTGGATAAGTTGGCGGTTCATTCCTCTGTGGCTACACTAGATTAATAAAGGGACTAAGCCGAAAAGAAAATGAATGAATGAATGAATTTTTAATTGCATATTTTTTCCTTCTGGAGTATCAGCGAAGCACAACAGGTGACATATAGTATCAAATATCAGTATATTAGGAACACATTTTCTGTGATATTCTAATTTTGTCAAATGTGCAGCTTTGGATGGAAATAGCTAGTAACAGTCAGTTCATGTTAATAAACTTGCAGTTTACCTTAAGAGACTTTAGATCAAGTGTGCATCAACATTAAACAATTTTGGAGTATTTTTGCATTTCTCAATTACAGAAGTTATTAAACAGAAATATTATGAGATCTACATTTTACTGCTGAAACCATTGTTTTGGAGGGCCTGCAGAGTTTAGTTCCAGCCCTGCTTCAACACACCTATCTGTAGGTATCAAACAAGCCTGATGCGCTCAATTAGTTTGATTAGGTGTGTTTAATTAGGGTTGGAACTAAACTGTGCAGAGCTGCAGCCCTCCAGTTTGACACCTGTGTTCTAGCTTAATACAATTCTAGAGTTTAATAGTTGCAATCACAAGACTGAATCTTACAATTACAATAATTCTGACATGGAAAGTACATAATATAGGAAGCTAATGTTGTTGCACTGGCATAGTAATCCTTACCCGCTATCACAGGGAGGCCTTCTAGACGCCAGTAAAATGAAGTCCTGAACTTTTCCTCCTTGACTGACAGAAGGAGTAACAACTCGATAGATGAAATCATCCTCATCCACCCTAACGAGTGGCTCACATCGACTGCACAAGATAAAAACAACAAAAACATCTTCATCAGACAAAAAAATATTTCAAAATAATGATGTTTTTTTTGCCTACAATATCAACCTGTTTGTTGCACATTGTTCCTTACTTAAAATATTGTGTATTTTGTAAGTACTTTGCAGGGGGAAAAAAACTAATTGAAAAAATTAACTCCTCTCTAATTAAACATTTAAGTTTTACCATTTTTTTCTTATTCATTCAACCGAACTCTGGCTCTGGCAGAAGTACTTTTAACTTTCTTAGGAGAGAACCCCAGACTTCCCTCTCCCCAGACTGAGAACCCCTTATGAGTGAACCCATTATTCAAAAACCCCTTATGAGTGAAATAAGATCGAGGACCGTGACGTCGCCCGGTATGGCGCAGCCGGGGCCCCATCCTGGAGCCAGGCCTGGGGTTGGGGCTCGTATGCGACCTTTTTTCCCACGGAACCCGGCCAGGCTTAGCCCGAAGGAGCGACGTGGGACCATCCTCCTGCAGGCCCACCACCTGCAGGGGGAGCCGTAAGGGGCCGGTGCATTGTGGAACGGGTGGTGGTCGAAGGTTAGGACCACGACAACCTGATCGTCAGGCACAGAAACTGGCTCTTGGGACATGGAATGTCACCTCACTGGGAGGGAAGGAGCCCGAGCTTGTGCGGGAGGTGGAACGGTACCACCTAGAGATAGTTGGATCCGCTGGCAGGGGGGAAAGCTGGACAGACCTGGTAGGCCCAAGCGTATTGTGAGGGTCCTCTGGGAACGTCTGGCTGAATCTCAAGTCAGAGGGATTTTCAACTCTCACCTCCGGAAGAGCTTTGACCAGATCCCGAGGGAGGCTGGAGACATTGAGATCGAATGGTCCATGTTCTCCGACTCCATTGTTAACGCGGCCGTAAGGAGCTGTGGCCGTAAGGTTTGTGGTGCCTGTCAGGGCGGCAATCCACGAACCTGGTGGTGGACACCGGAAGTAAGTCATGCCGTCAAGCTGAAGAAGGAGTCCTACAGGGTTTGGTTGGCTTGCACGACTCCCGAGGCAGCTGATGGTACCGACGGGCCAAGCGTGCTGCAGCCCGGGTGGTTGCGGAAGCAAAAACTCGAGCCTGGGAAGAGTTCGGGGAGACCATGGAGGAAGTGCCCCAAAGAAAATCTGGCAATGCCAGAAAAAGAAAAAAGAAAATCGGTCTGCCCCAAAGAAAATCTGGCAAACCGTCCGGCGCCTCAGGAGGGGAAAGCAGCTCCACATCAACACGGTTTACAGCGGAAGTAGGGAGCTGTTGACCTCGACTTGGGATGTTGTCGGACGGTGGAAGGAATACTTTGAGGATCTCCTTAACCCCACCGGCATGTCTTTCATTGAGGAAGCAGAGACTTTCATTGAGGGATGCAGGGGTGGACTCACCCATCACCCAAGCTTCTCATTCATTCATTCATTTTCTTTTCGGCTTAGTCCCTTTATTAATCTGGGGTCCAGCATATCCAGCATATGTTTTACGCAGCGGATGCCCTACCAGCCGCAACCCATCACTGGGATGCATCCATACACACTCATTCACACACATACACTACGAACAATTCAGCTTACCCAATTCACCTACACCGGATGTCTTTGAACTTGTGGGGGAAACCGTAGCACCCGGAGGAAACCCACGCGAACGCGGGGAGAACATGCAAACTCCACACAGAAACCCCAACTGACCCAACCGATGCTCGAACCAGCGACCTTCTTGCTGTGAGGCGATTGTGCTACCCACTGTGCCACCGCGCCACCCCATTAGCTTCTTATTCAAAAAATAAATAAATAAATTTTAAAAGTGCAATGATATTTTTAATATATAATATCAATTACGTAATATCATCAGCCATGATGCGACAGCCAAATTTCCTTGATTATTACTCCAGAATAAGAGTATATTTCCTAGCCATATCAGCCTAGAAAATAGCAACTTATCATTTTTGGTTTGTCTTAGTACACAATGTAGTCCAGCTTTAAATATAAAAATTATTACAACTTTTTATTTTGAGCGGGATGCTAATAGTCTAATTTAATTCAATGATTTATGCTAAGCTGAATGGCTGAAAAGCTGAATATATTTAAAAATGGTCACCTTGTAAAAAAAAAAAAAAGGTGAGGACGTCTTGAAGAAAAATAAGTTTTATTCCAGAGTAGTAGTAACAAAGTACACAGCAGTACCTTGGGTTTACCAGAGTAGAATGAACACCGATGATTCACCGTTCAGAAATTTTATACAGTTTCTTCCCATTTGATCATGTGAATAAGGATTCTCTTTGAATGTTGATTAAGAACAATCCCAGACCTTTTGGTAGACTCACTCAGCATGGTTTCTCCTTGAATGTAAATTAGGCATAACAATAAGGTGTTACGGTTCAGACCTTTGATAGACTTACGAGTGAGAGCACTCACTGTTTAAAATAGATGAGGTTAAAAGAATCCCTTTTGATCAACAGATGGTTCTTGACGACTCACTACCTTTCCCATGCTACAGTAAGTGAATTGTCACTCTAAAGGCATTATTTAAATACCTAACTTGAGGAAATGTTATGATAATTAAGAAAGGAGTATAGAATGCAATTGTGAAAAGACGCAGAAGTTGGGTCGAGGCAGACTTTTTTTTAAGCTTCTTACAACCTCAAGGGGACTTACGAGCTTATTTCCAAAAAATTGGAGTGTTCCTTTAACAAGTCAAGTCACATGGTTTTGGAACATGAAAACCATGAGTACATGAAAATGCTCCAAAACCACATTTCATGTGTGTTTCATGTGTGCTCCATGTTACTGTAATATGTGAACCTGGACCACAAAATCAGTCACAAGGGTCAATTATTGTTTGTTAGGAAAGAATATTATATTTGACTGAAACATAACTATTTGAAAATCTGGAATCTGAGGGTTTCGAAAAAAACCGAATCAAGTTCTTCCCGTAATGCATATTACTAATAAAAAAAGTTATGTTATACTTAAAGTACAGAATTTACAAACATTTCTTTATGGGACGTGTTCTTTAAATAATATTTGAATAGTTTTTGGCATAAAATAAAAATCTATAATAATATTCAATCACACAAAATACTTGTGCAACAAGATTTTGTGGTCCAGTGTCACATGTGAAGCTTGTGTGGTTTTCCTCATCTCACGTATAGTGTTCATCCCATTCCTGTCTCCTGCTGAGATCTGAGAGCAGGGTGAAGGCTCTCTGTGCTGGGATCTCCATCTCTGCCTCCACCTTGAAACACAGACTCTGACTCTCCTCCACCGTATACAGACTCACCTGCAAGAAAAAAGTATCTGATTAAAGAATGTAAATGTAAAATATCAGGCCGACATAGGGAGAGCAGTGCTTACGTGTTTTTTCTTTGAGATGAGGTTCCAGTTGTTTTTGGCTGCAAGCATTTTCAAGGCCCACACATTATTGTAGCTCAAGTATACCTGAAAAATGAAAACACAATCTTTTGTGCGCATCACTTTTCTTAGCAACAATAACATACAAAAAAATGTAATAAAAAATATATATATATTGTACTCTTATAAATCGAGCCTATACCATTATTTTTACAGCAAATAAAAAACAGCTCAATCCTGGTCTGCATACTCATTCATTCATTTTCATTTCGGCTTAGTCCCTTTATTAGTCTGGGGTCGCCACAGCGAAATGAACCGCCAACTTATCCAGCATATGTTTTACGCAGCGGATGCCCTTCCAGCTGCAACCCATCACTGGGAAACACCCATACACTCATTCACACCCATACACTACAGACAATTTTAGCTTACCCAATTCACCTATACCACATGTGTTTAGACTGTGGGGGAAACCGGAGCACCCGGAGGAAACCCACGCGAACACGGGGAGAACATGCAAACTCCACACAGAATTGCCAACTGACCCATCCGGGGCTCGAACCAGTGACCTTCTTGTGAGGCGATTGTGCTACCCACTGCGCCACAGTGCTGCCCTGGTCTGCATATTTTACATGCATTTCTTGTTGCACACACCTGAGTTAGATAACCAGCTCGTTAGAAGAGTGCACCAAGAAGATACTGTGTTCACATCAGCATGTTCCCTACATAGTGTTTACTGCTAAGCCTTGCAAACGGCAAATCAGCTGAACTTCAAGTTTACTTCACTTTAAAAAAAAAAAAAAACGTTTGCAGCATCTTCGAATGTTCAGAGTATGTAGGGTTAATTAACCTTAATCATGACATTTGCATAGAAGTCACATCTCGCACTCATTAATTGAAGACACTTGTTTTGAACTGGAATGAACATGGCAGAATATCCTGTGATGTCCACTTCACAGGGCACTTAAGAGAAACTGCCACGAGGACCAGGATTGAGAGTCACTGTTTTACAGTTTTAACTGACCAACAACTCTCTCAAGGCACTTTGTGACTTTTCTTACATGCTGTACCTATATGAAAATGACAAATATTGTGCAAAATTTGATGTCTTGATCAGTTTTTTGTTTTATAATAGTAATTCTATAAAATCAAATGGTTCTTAGGTGATTGTTGAGGGTTTTGAGGTGCTATATATGCCATAAAAAAACCTGTAAAGCCTCTGTATAGTTCTTTAAAGATTCTTTAGCTCTCTCTTTTAGCCTCTAGTTTAGCTGCAGTGTCAAGTAACGCATTACAAGTAACGCGAGTGGTACAATAATATTACTTTTCTAAGTACTGAGTGAAGTAATGCATTACTTTAAAAAAATAAGTAATAATATTTGAGTTACTTTTTCAAAAATGTAATGCAAGTTACTTTTTAGTTGAATTAATTAGCTTTTTAAACAAATAAATTGCTGAATTAAAACTAAAGTAGTCACAATGAATCACCGCCCGAACAGACAGAAATCAACAGAAAAACAAAAGGAGATTGTCTAAATCGACAGTGGATTTTATGTAACTAATAAGGCAAACACATTGCTTTACCATTTCATTAATCTGTATTTATGGCATGGATAGCTCTGAGTTCAGAAAGTTCTCAGAAGGTAACATTACCCTAAATCATAATTGTTTTAATGTGCTTTTTTTTATGTAACTGAAGGTTATACAGTGTGTTGTTAATTGCAGAGCTCCTGCAAAACCCTGCAAATTCTGAAAGAGATCAAGCCTCAGCCAGGTAAGAAAAAGTACCGCAAAAGTATTGTAACGCATTACTTTCCATAAAAAGTATGGAACTAGTTACTTTTTTGGGGAGTAACTCAATATTGTAATACATTACTTTCAAAAGTAACTTTCCCCAAGACTGAAAATAACATGCTTCTAAACTTTTACGCCCTTAAGTGAGTAATTCCAGGGTGCTACATAATATATTGTGGCAACGGCAAAAATGTACCTAAATATTTAAAAAAATGATCCAATACAGTCTAAAACTATTTGTGACAAGACATATTTTCATAGTTCTGTGTCTCTTGTTTAAATTTATTTATAACATTTTGTAAGTTACCTAATCTGGATTTTTAAAGTGTAACTATTCTCCAAGTTTGTTTGTTTTTTATATAATGAGGAAAATTACCTGGTTACTGGGGTCCCATGGGACAGAAAGTGGCACCTCGGTCTGCTTACATGAGATGATGTACTTCCTGGGGAAAATTGATATTGATATTTGGTGAACTAAATATTTTTTTGCAAAGTTTTTGTTTTAAATGAAGATTTAAATGGTACCAGTTTAGCCGAAAAATAATGTTAAGAGTGAGAAAATAGTACAAATTGAAATATTAAAATCTATAAAATAAAAATATACATTAAATATGCAAGTAAAATGCTGTATAATTATTATAACAATACTATAAAATATTTGAATGTAAGTACTATGTAATTAAAAACGTCAAATCTGTATTTTATATAATAGATGTAATTTTAGCAGTGATATAAAGCGACAGCGCCATCTCTGGGAGAGCTGAGGGTGTTACCGTTTAGCTGACTCATTCATTCATTCATTCATTTCTTTTCGGCTTAGTCCCTTTATTAATCTGGGGTTGCCACAGCGGAATGAACCGCCAACTTATCCACCATATGTTTTACACAGCGGATGCCCTTCCAACCCATCAATGGGAAACATCCATACACACTCATTAACACACATACACTAAGGACAATTTAGCTTACCCAATTCAGCGCATGTCTTTGGACTTGTGGGGGAAACCGGAGCACCCGGAGAAAACCCATGCAAACACAGGGAGAACATGCAAACTCCACACAGAAATGCCAACTGACCCAGCCGAGGCTCGAACCAGCGACTTTCTTGCTGTGAGGCGATTGTGCAAACCACTGCGCCACCGCGTTGCCAGTTTAGCTGACTCTTCTCACACTATTTAGTGTGGTTTATGAAAGAATAAGCTCCAGGTTTGCTACCTATCAAGTCGAATCTTCTTTCTAGCAAGAGCCTCCTGATATCTTCTCTGTCCTTCCTGTGAAAAATTCAAAATGAAATGTAACCTTCATATTTGATCATTTATATTATATATTTTATACATACAAATTAGATAGTTACATTCAATTGAGCAGTTTTTGTTGCTTAGTAAACTAGTACACTCAAAAAAAAAGATTTTTGCTGCTTGTTCAAGCTACTCATTTATAATGAGCTGAAACAACACAGTCCTTGAGTTTTTTGGGGGGGACAGCTTAATTGTTTTATGTTCAATCCACTTTAATTTGTAAAAACAATTAGGTTAACTTAATTGACTTAATTTACAGTGTAGTAATAAACACCCTGAGTGATTTCCCTTTGAATCTCTATGGCATGAATGAGGATTTTCTGAACACCCATTTAGAGTGTTCACACTATAAACTCAATGTGAACACAGATTCAGACTCCTCACCTGAGGTTCAGGTTTTATCAGAGGCATTGGACGGGGCCTTCCTTTCTCATCCAGCACCTCAAACGTCATGAATGCGCTGTTAATGTGCCTCAGAGGCTCCTCTCCAATATACGCCTCTGCACAGACGCCAACCTCCATACTGCAAATCCACAAATAATGCAATGAGCTGCGGGACATTACTCGTTCAAATGTAAACGCAGCTCTCAGGTGCGTATTAATACAAGCCCACCTGTTCTTGAAGGTGTTATTGACAATGGCTTTAAGAATCAAACGATCTCCGACCTGAGAAGGGCCTCTGAAGTGAAACATGTCTATGGCCCTCAGAGTAGGGTGCGCATTGCATAAACGGCTGTTAAAAAGAGAAAGCAAATAAATATGAATTTAGTTTTGAACATATTTATTAGTAAAGCTGACAGACTTGTTTTTTTCTTGTGTTGACATTCTGACTATTGAAACAAAAACATTTGGTGCCACGGTTTTATTTACACGGTTTTATTATTTTTGTGTTTTAAAAGAAGTCTAATAGACCTCTAAACAAAGAGTTTAGGAAGTAGAGGGAGTTGGCTGATTCAGTATATTGGCTCAGGTCAGAACAATCATATTTTCATCTGTCAGACAGATCTAAACCTCTTGATGTTATTCTATCATTGAAGAATTTGTGCAGCACAGGAATGTAATTATTATTATTATTTTTTATTTACTAAAGGGGTTGTATATGCATGAAATACTCTTATTAAAATACTTATATATTTGTTTATTAAAAATATAAATTTATAAAACAAAAGAATAAATATGAATTATGCTGCTATCGGCAATTTACATTACAAAATAGTG
>CAIGQW010004318.1:2295137-2306869 GCA_903798125.1 Danio choprae | reverse complement strand
ATATTATATTATATTATATTATATTATATTATATTATATTATATTATATTATATTATATTATATTATTACAGTAGTACCAAGCAAGTCTCAATTATGAGACTATAATACAAGACTTCTAATAGACTATAGGTCCTACCAGCGCGCGCGCGCACGCGCAAAAGTGCTTGATAAATCACTAATTTGAGAACTTACACTTCTCACAAATTTAATTAGCGATTTCATTAGCGACTTAAAGTGTTTTACGTGCAATACTGCCAAATTATCTAATTACACTGTTTAAAAACAAAGGCAGAAAAAACAAAACATGTTTATATTCAGTAATATATCATTGAGAAACAATAGACAGGTGAAATAAACCATGGGTCTTATTTTTAATTATTAAAGTAAATTGCAGGAAAATACAATAAAATAACAAAGACAAAGATATATAAAATAAAAATAATTACCCACTAATTTAATAAACGATTTAAAATTGGACATAAACACTGTGAAAAGTAGGCCAAGTAGGATAAAGTTAACACAAGTAAAATAATATTAAGTGATAACAAAGACTACAGAAAGCACTTAAGGAATTGAAAATACACAAATGAATAAAAATCAATAAAATAATGTCACGGTACTGTAATAAATAAGTAAAAAATATAAATATTATGCTAATATATAGATAACATGCTAAGAATCAAATAATCACTCAAATAAAGTACTAACAGGCAAGGTGATTTCAAAATGTTTAACCACATTAACAAACAATAAAAGCAATGACAGAAAAAAATAATGTTAATGATGGTTCTAAACAGCGATCTAAGAGATGCTCATTGTGTTTTCTGCGCCAGATGTCCTGCAATAAAATATGCATTTGAGCTTCTTTTTTACTACTTTTTCATCATGCAATGCAGTTTGAAAACTTTTCAAAAGAAACGAATAGAAGATAGCAACTTTCAAAAAAAAAGTCTGTCTTCTTCTATTATTAGCAAGAAGATAATTGCTACAAAATTGGCATTATGTGGAGAACAACCTGCTTTCACACCAGTTTCATTCATTCATTCATTTATTCATTCTCATAGCACCTAACTAGGGGCGTGAGGTACTTTATCGAAGTTATTGCGAAAAGGCAGGATTCATTGTTTTAACTTTTATGCAGATGAGGAGGATTAAGGTCGCGTCAAACACATCCATTGGTTTATGTAGCTGTCAATCACGCGGACTTGGCCCCGCCCATAGTTCATGATCTGGCTGTGGCAGGGTCGGTTGAAGCGGATGGGGTCAGAGGCGGGCTGCACGTTGACAGCTGGAGCATAAGGAAACATCGCAGTCAAGCTGGCAGACACGTTTATATTCGGCGCAAGACATGTTCGCCAAAGGTAAAGGGACCGCGGTGCCATCGGACGGGCAGGCTCGGGAAAAGTAAGCGCTGCTCTCCGTCTTTACACGCTCGTTTACGCGCACAGCTGATGATATGTTGTTATTATGTTGTCTAGCGCTCCTGCTCAAGGTATTCTTGTGGCGTGTTACAATGTTGCATTGTGGTTCTGTTTGTTTTTTCGCGTCTTGTTTATTTTACTTTGTAAGAGAAATAATGTTTGTTTCAAAACATTTATGTTTGCGAACGCCCATTGTGATATGGATGATGATTGTTGTATGTAGGTGCAAACTGTTGTTGAATCCCCAGGGCAAGAATGAGAATGTATCATTATTATTATTAAGCTGTGTTTGTTTTAATTATTATTATTTTACAGATTGGCATTATATGTCTATGAATATTTGTTGCACGTGGGAGCTCAGAAATCCGCACAGACGTTTTTATCAGAGGTGTGTTGCATATATTTATATATATTTATCCTTAAGTAGCCTACATTTCTTGTGTGCGTTGACCAGTCATGTTGTGATATATGAATTCACTGTTGTGCGTTTCTGCTGTGTGTTTTTATTTTGTTTAGATAAGATGGGAGAAGAATATAACCCTTGGTGAACCGCCAGGCTTTCTGCACTCTTGGTGGTGGTGTGTATGGATTGTATTAAGTTGCTGAGCAGTGTTGTACTGTAATTGCAATCTTTATATTATTAACATAATATTAGAGTGATGGGTAGAGAAATGGATACATTTCTGGAAAAACAACAGTGATATCTGGTGAAATATGTTAAAATAGTCTGAAGGGAAAATAATATTTTAATTAAAAAATTATTATTATTATTATTATTATTATTATTATTATTATTATTATTATTATTATGTAAATTTGTTTGAATTACATGTTCCAAACCCAGGGTGAAGCAAAAACATAACACTTTATATATATATATATATATATATATATATATATATATATAGGGTTTGGCAGTTCTGTATGAATTCATGTGATTTGATCGACATGAGTGTGTTATTTAATTTGACAGTTTCAACAAAAGTCCATATAATCTTTAATCTTTCAAAATAATTCATTACATTAGTACAAAAAATATTGAATTGAATATAGTATATCAAATGTCAGGTTAAATATCAGCACCAGAATTAATCAACGGATTGGATTTTAAAAGTAAAGACTCCATTTCTTTTTTTAATAAGAAAAGATTTTTGATAACTGAGTGTTGCGAGCTCTGAGGTTGTTTATTGATTGTATATGTGTTCGTTGAACCCATCTGTTCTTATTAATTCAACTTATTTGATAAAATGATGTTTACTTGCAAAATATCTGCAGAAAATCATCTTGGTTGCATGCGTATCCCTTGTTCCCCGAAAGAGACGTCATTTTGGAAATGATTTGGGAATTTGCTAGTCATTTCTGACATAACTCACTAAGAGTGAATGAATGACTGAAGGGGAACTACTTTATGCACAATGTTTAATTGTTAATCCACCAATCAGAGAATTGCAGCTAGCAAAGTGCCCCAAAATATATACTAAGCTCCGCCCACTCACTTAAAACACAACCAATCTTGTAACAGAGCCAACTGCTAAATTCCCTTTGCTCTGAAAGAATTTGCATAATTGCAAAAAACTAAAATAATCGTTTTTGTAAATAAAACCAAACGCTTTAAATGTATGATTTTATATGTCCTAAACTTTTTTTAACACTACTGTGTCATCTGCAGTGCTTGTAGGTTTTTCGCTCATAAA
The DNA here is from genome assembly GCA_903798125.1 of Danio choprae. Classification (NCBI taxonomy): domain Eukaryota; kingdom Metazoa; phylum Chordata; class Actinopteri; order Cypriniformes; family Danionidae; genus Danio; species Danio choprae. The sequence continues at coordinate 2,303,753 of CAIGQW010004318.1, read as the reverse complement.
AAGGGATAGTTCACACCCCCCCCACCCAAAAAACAATTCTGCCATCACTTAGCCGTTCAATCCTCTGCTTTTTCCAAACTTGTTTGAGCTTATTTTTTTATGTCAAAGACAAAAGAAAATATACTGAAGAATGTTGGAAAAATGGTAGCCATTGGCTTCCATAGTAGTTGTTTTTCTTATTATGAATGTCAATGGTTACCGGTTAAAGAAACTCGTAAAAGTTTGGAACAATTTTCATTTTTGGGTGAACTATCCCTTTAAAGTGTCATAAGTGACCAATTTAACTAGCTACAATGAGAACCACAACATAACAAATTTGGATTTAAAGCAAAGATGTTTATGGAATCTGACAGAAATACAAATGGCCAAGACAGTGATCATTTAAAAAAAAGTCTTGTATCTTTTGAATTTAGTCTGACTCTCATATACGCTTTTGCTTGAAGTCAAAGATTGTAATGTTAGTTCATCACTGTAAAAATGCTGGGTTCCACACAATCCCTTCATGTTGTCGAAATGTAAATTGATTAAGTTAACGTGATGGTTTTTACAATTTTAAGTTGATTGAACATAAAACAATTAACTTATCACCCCCCAAAAACTTAAGAATTGTGTTGTTTCACCTCATTTTAAATAAGTAGCTTAAGCAAGCATCAAAAATATGTTTTGAGTTATGGTTGATGCCTTATAATTCTTTAATAACAACAAAAAAAAACTCTATGGGAGAAATATGCTTCTAAACAAAAAGTCACTGATGTACCCTATTATTGTACTAAAATCATTACTGATATGGTCCAAACAAAAATCACAGCTTAATACTTGTTGTTTTATTAATGCTATGCACGCTAAATCTAACCATTGTGACACTGCAATGTCCTCTCGCTATAAACAATGTTCTCATCACGCAGTGTGTTTTGGGACCTGTACTGCGCAGCACCTGAGCGAAGGGACACATGTGATCACTCCAGTGAAGCGAAGGCCTTCCACGACTATGTAAGTGATGCGTGTTTAATTCACTAGCATGCTGTGAGAAAAGCCACTGAAATGTGCCTCTGTGGTGTGAAGCGGAATATTGACCGCATTTATGAGATTGTGGATTATCAATGATTTTTGGTTCCGGGTCAGCTTTGTTTATCTGGATTCTATTAAAGGTTAAAAGGGCATTGAAAATTCAGTTTTGCACACTTGATTTGAATATGGCTGTGTATTCTGTGCATGACTGTGCTGTGTTTGTGTGAGCTTGTGTACATGAGAGCGTTTCTCTCGCATTATGTGCATGCTTGGGGAATTATGGGATTGGTGTACCATAGGATACATATGAAAGAATATGGCTATGTCAGAATATTGATAGTATTATATAACGTGTGTATATATATATATATTGAGTGGTTTTATGGGCAATGCTAACAGTACTCGCTGAATGGAAATGTAAAATTGCTTATGAAGCATGTGTAATATTAGACTTCCATAATGTCAAAACAGGAGTGGCATGGTACAAGTTACAAGCAATAAAAATCTATTTCATGTAAAGTTATTGTGCTTACAATTCGTAGCAGAGAGGATTTTTTTAAAGGGATGGTTCAGTAAAATATGAATGTCAATGGCAACCAGTTTTTAACATTCTCCAAAATGTTTTCTAAAGAAGCTCCTTAAGGTTTGGAGCCATTTATAAGTATGTTTTCTTTTTTTGGTGAACTATCCCTTTAAACTATTCAAAATAGTCATAATTTACTCTCATATTCATGCCTTTTTAAACCAATAAGCCTTTCATTCATCATCAGAACACAAATGAAGGTATTTTAATCTAAACTGAGAGATCTCTGTTTCTCCATTCACCTAGAATTCGGACACAAATCATTCATAAAGAGAAAAATAAATCTATATGAATCAAGTTGTTTAATCCAAATCTTTTAAGGAGTTGCTTTAGGTTTATATGATGAACAAATTTCATTGTGGAAGCTCAAATGTGCCACGTGACAAACAAGAATGAACCTCATTGGTTCTCATGTTTCAAGCCATTATGCTTGAGCTTCTGTGACCTAATCTGCATGCTTTGTAAAATTGGAAATCCTTTTGTGACTATTTGTCTTGAATATCACGTATTTGACAAAACAAATCTGAACTCTGAAACAGTTGTTTGCTGATCAATGTTTATATACGGGAAAAAAAGCATAAATTAAATATTAGCATCTTCATCTATCAAGTCTTTTCGGTACAATTGGATTTAACCACTTTATTCAAATAGATTTAGTTTAAATGTATATATTTTTATTAATTTTTTGAAGCATCAGAGTTTTGGGTGGTTAATCTTTTAGTTGAGGTATGGCAATCTCTCATATTTGATTAAAATATCTTTATTTGGGATTTCTTACTATCCCAAGTAAGAAATTATTACTATGAGAATTTCTTATTCATACTCTGAGAACAGGATGTCAGACTTGCTGTTTCTTTGTGATTATTTGTAAACAAAATAATAACTATAGTGATTTCTGTGTAAATCCTAGACAGTGTAGGATAATCTATGAAATGTCACTGATCCTAAGTTTGACAACACATAACTATATATTTAACACCAAATATGTCCTGATGTTTCCCACCAGTGTATGCAAATGTACACAAGTTGTTTTCCTGGGGTGCGTCTTAATCAGCTTCCTTGTTCAGAGAGTCAGCTATTTTAAATGCTGTCTCAATCGCAAAATTCTTCCAGTGCACTGAAACATCACTGAGCATCAATGACAAAACAAGAAACGGGTGAAGCAAATCATCAAACATCATCAAAACCAGAGAGACTTTTTCTAAAAAGAATTTTATTTATTTGTATGCTCATGGTAAATACAAATAAATAACATTTTTTTAGTAAAATGTCTCATTTGTCATTATGTTTGATGATTTGGCCACATAGTGCGCATCGATGCCCCCTGATTTTAAACATATCTAGACAGGTTAAATACAATCAAGGAAACGTTTATAATTGTTTAATGGTGGAAATGTTGCTTTTATATGAAACAATCAAATTATTTAGCCATAATGTACTTTTAAAAACTTTATAAACTCCAGTTTTGATGCTGTACAACAAGGACATTCTGATGTCACACTCAGTGTCCCAATGTGTAGTGAACTTTCACTGTCCTTACTAGTGCCCGAATTTCTGTACACGACATACTGGTCCACAACCGCGGGAGCTATAAGGAGCTGACTGAGATGCACCCCTGGTTAGGTGTTACAAATTAATTAATGTGTCTGCCACACTTGGCTTCTTATTTAAATAACTGATGTCTTCTTATACTGTTAAAATTCTTTGTTTAGTTAATTGTCAATGTCCTCCTCCACTACGGGTCACTGAAGTTACTTTGCAGCATTGATTGTTCACAATGACTTTCAGTTTGGACGTCATAAATGGAAAAACTTCTGTTATTTGAAACAGAAACCAGTCTTACACAAATCTCTCCAAATCCTGGAGTTTTAAAATGCTGTACATGTTCTTAGGCCGGATTAAGTTGAGTAAGCTGTGAGGATTTATTTTGTAGTTGTGGAGCTTTGGTCCCTTCCACAACAGATACTCGATCAGCTTGCATAACTTTAACTCAGTGCAACCGCAATAGAATTACAATTCAAAGTAGGAAACGCTTTAGAATAATATTGATAAGTTCAAAACTGTTCAGAAAGTCTGGTCTTTAAAAATAAAAAACGATTAATTATTATTATTATTATTATTATTATTATTATTATTATTATTATTCAGAAAGCATACATTTAATCAAAGGTGTGACAAACGATTGCAATTTCAAAGAAATTATTTTCTTTTCAGCATCCAAGTCAAAGAATCCTAAAAATTAACAAATAATTAAGCAACACAAAGGCATTTTCATATTGATACTAATAAGAAATTGAATAATTCAGCATATTAGAAAGATCATGAAAGATCTTTTTACATACAAAAAAACAGCTTTGTCATTACAGGAATAAATTTCACTTTAACATATATTAAAATAGCTAAAATTTGTAAAAAAAAAAAATATTTCAAAATATTACTTTTTACTGTAATTTTAATGAAAATATATGAGTTTTTGCATTATGCCAATTTATTGTACAATTTAATGTGGAACGTCTTTAGCCAACTTTGTGTCATTAAGATATGACAGACTGTTCTCATGGGACCACCTGGCCCTTTAAAACCTGAAATGGTGGTCGGTGGGGTGGGGGAGGGGAGCTTACAAGATCTGATAATGGTGAGGAGTCCTCTTTAGCTTTTTAACCCTGACGCAGCAGGAAAGCGTGTCGCACCCGCCCCAACTCCCTTTAGGGCAAAAAAAAAACTAATATGAACTGCCAGGAACTAGTCTGAGAACAAAAAAGTGTACTTGTACAAGTACATGATTCAGTAATCTGACGTAGATGGCAATTAAATAGTGGTGGAGGGGTTCCGGTCATATGTTGCAGGAATGTAGTGGAGGGTAAAGGGAGGTGTTTTAGTTTGTCACACCAGACTGATTTTTGTGTGTGTGTGTGTGAGAGCAAGTTAAATGATGGTTGGTTCAACTGCTGAATGCTAAGGGGTTTGTTGGGAATCATTGATTTGACTGTCGAATCTTCTTATTGCTCAATTTTCTTCACACCTCCGATAGTCCTGTAATCAACGTTCACCTATTTGCCTTTGAAAGTGTGGAGACCCCATTCCCCTGTGTATTCTGTAATGATATTAACATGGATTGATTGCTTTGATCAATCAGAGGTTGAAAGAATTCAATGCAAGGTCACACTTATGATCTCAGTCATTTGTACCCGGACACACACACACAAACACGCACACAAACAATCACACATTTGTTTTTCTATCATGATGGGGTCATTCCATTGACTTCTGTTGTTTCTATACTGAGCTAAAATTGATATTAGCATTAAATCAATAGTCTACCACTAAATGTAACCTTCAATTGAACCTTTCTGAATGCACAGCTTATTGGTAGCTTGTTTTTTTTTTTATTTAGGGGGACAAAAACTAAATATCATGACCACAAATGTGTTTTAAAGACTTATTCATTACCTTTAAGACATTTTAAACATCATGTTGGAATAATTTTAAATGTTATTTATAAATAAAATGTGGCTAAGATTTAAGTGAATTCATTGGTATTAAGTAACTCACTCAAAAACATTTTTGTAGTGAGAACCAATTCTTAATTTTTGACCACAATATGTATTTTACCCACATATCACATTTTGACATTATTTAAAGTCTGTGACACACCAATCTGACGGTTGCCATCACTGAGTTTGTCAGCTTATTTTTTATGTGGTATGTTATATTTTATGTTTTTTGTACTGTCAGCACTAGTTGGACCCAGGTGAATGCATTTTGACCAAATGAGCATGTTGCATCAGCAATTGTTGGTGCCGACATCTTTGGTGATAGAGGGAACTCCGATTGGCTCTTCATTTATGTGACTAACCAATGCTAACAAACACAGATAGAAGGCTGTTTTAATTGTATGTAATCTTACCAGAGCATTTCAGTATGTGAATATTTACACAGTGGTGAGAGCTGTCAGTAAAGAGTAGATTATATCAAATTGTATATCTTTAAAATGGTACAGTGCATCCGGAAAGTATTCATAGCTTCATAGCGCTTAACTTTTTCAGGAGCCTTATTCCAAAATGGATTACATTTTTTTATTTCCTCAAACTTCTTCACACAATACACCATAATGACAATGTGAAAAAATATTTTTTGAAATTGTTACAAATTTATTAAAAAATAAAAACCTAAAAAAATCACATGTACATAAGTATTCACAACCTTTGTCGTGAAGCTCTAAATTGAGCTCAGGTACATTCTGTTTTCACCAATCATTCTTGAGATGTTTCAGCAGCTTAATTGGAGTTCACCCGTGGTAAATTCAGTTGATTGGATATGATTTGAAAAGGCATACACCTGTCTATGTAAGGTCCCAGGGTTGACAGTGCATGTCAAAGCACAAACCAAGCATGAAGACAAAGGAATTATCTGTAGACCTCCGAGACAGGATTGTCTCAAGGCACAAGGCTGGGGAAGGATACAGAAAAATGTCTGCTGCTCTGAAAGCTCCAATGGCCTCCATCATCCGTAAGTGGAAGATGTTTGGAACCACCAGGACTCTTCCTAGAGCTGGCCGGCCATCTAAGCTGAGTGATCGGGGGGGGAGAAGGACCTTAGTCAGGATGGTGATCAATAACCTAATGGTCACTCTGTCTGAGCTCCAGCATTCTTCTGTGGAGAGAGGAGAACCTTACAGAAGGACAACCATTTGTGCAGCAATCCACCAATCAGGCCTGTATGGTAGAGTGGCCAGATAAAAGCCACTCCTTAGTATTGGAATTTGTCAGAAGGCATCTGAAGGACTCTCAGACCATAAGAAACAAAATTATCTGGTCTCTTTGGAGTGAATGCCAAGCGTTAAGTTTGGAGAAAACCAGGCACCGCTCGCCACCAGACTAATACCATCCCTACAGTGAAGCATGGTGGTGGCAGCATCATGCTGTGGGGATGTTTTTCAGCAGTAGGAACTGGAAGACTAGAGGGAAAGATGAATGCAGCAATGTAGAGACATCCTGAATGAACACCTGCTTCAGAGTGCTCTTGAGCTCAGACTGGGGCGACGATTCATCTTCCAGCAGGACAATGACCCAAGGCACACCGCCAAAATATCAATGGAGTGGCTTTATAACAACTCTGTAAATGTCCTTGAGTGAGCCCAGCCAGAGCCCAGATCTAAATCCTATTGAACATCTCTGGAGAGATCGGAAAATGGCTGTATACAGTCGCTTCCCATCCAACCTGATAGAGCTTGAGAGGTACTGCAAAGAGGAATGGGCAAAAATTCTCAAAGACAGGTGTGCCAAGCTTGTGGCATCATATTCAAAAAGACGTGAGGCTGTAATTACTGCCAAAGCTGCATCAACACAGTATTGAGCAAAGGCTGTGAATAATAAGTACTTGTGATTTTTCAGGTTGTTTATTTTTAACAAATTTGCAACAATAAAATAAAAGAAATTCACATTGTCATTAAGGGGTATTGTGTGTAGAATTTTGAGGAAATAAACAAATTAAATCCATTTTGCAGTAAGGCTGTAAAATTTAAAAAAATGTGGAAAAAGTGAAGCTCTATGAATACTTTCCGGATGCACTGTAATCAAGTGCTGTTTTGGTTCCGGTTTGTTTTTGCCGTCCTAGTTTTGGTTTCTTATTTTAAATGGCAAATATACACTCATTGGCCACTTTTTTAGGTACACCTGTCCAACTGCACGTTAACGCAAATTTCTAATCAGCCAATCACATGGCAGCAACTCAGTGCATTTAGGCATGTAGACATTCGGATGGTAGACATTCTGCTACAACATTCGGATTGTAGGGTCAGAATTTGGCATCAACAACATCAAAGCATGGTTCCATCCTGCCTTGTATCAACGGTTCAGGCTGGTGGTGGTGATGTAATGGTGTGGGGGATATAATTGAGCATCGTGTCAACGCCACAGCCTACCTGGATATTGTTGCTGACCATGTCCATCCCTTAATGACAAGGGATGTCAGTGTACCCACACAGTGTACCCATCTTCAAATGGGTACTTCCAGCAGGATAGCGTGCCATGCCATAAAGCGTGAATCATCTCAGACTGGTTTCTTGAACATGACAATAGGTTCACTGTACTAAAATGACCTCCACAGTCACCAGATCTCAATCCAATAAAGCACCTTTGGGATGTGGTGGAACGGGAGATTCGCATCATGGATGTGCAGCCAACAAATCTGCAGCAACTGCGTGATGCTATCATGTCAATATCGACCAAAATCTCTGAGGAATATTTCCAGTACATTGTTGAATCTATGCCATGAAGGATTAAGGCAGTTCTGAAGGCAAAAGGGGGTCCAACCCGGTACTAGTAAGTTTTACCTATTAAAGTGGCTGGTGAGTGTATATTATTGCTACCTGCTGATATAAACCAATATATCCTTACATGGAGGCACCACAACTTTACTTGGTGTGTTCAAGTGCAACTTTTTAACCCAAATGGATACAGTGACAACTAAGGAATCTTTCACCTTAATATCTTTCACCTTAATATTACTGTTTTACGGCATTTTTGGTATACTATAGAATACATAAGAGATAAAGTTTTGGCAGTCGATATGACCGCTCTAGCAAAAGAAGCTCTGCCTTCTAGTAAAGGAGCCAATCATCAACTGCTATAACCTGATTTTTCTCCTTGGGTGGGGCTCAGTCCAGATGTGTTCTTTACAACAGTTTCTCCAGCTTTGTTGTTATGAATCCCCCTGTGTTTGCAACCTGCTTGAATCTCAGTCAAATCTGGTGTCACAAACATGATAGATATATATATTCATTCATTCATTCATTTTCATTTCGGCTTAATCCCTTTATTAATCTGGGGTCGCCACAGCGGAATGAACCGCCAACTTATCCAGCATATGTTTTACGCAGCGGATGCCCTTCCAGCTGCAACCCATCTCTGGGAAACATCCATACACACCCATTCACACTCATGCACTACGGACAATTTAGCTTACCCAATTCACCTATACCGCATGTCTTTGGACTTGTGGGGGAAACCGGAGCACCCGGAGGA
>CAIGQW010004318.1:2279983-2294044 GCA_903798125.1 Danio choprae | reverse complement strand
CTCTACTTTTAAATGAACCAACTACACTTGGAATCAAATATTTACTGATTTTTGCAATCTGTATGAAAATAATGCGAAATACAGTCTTTTCCATCTGACCTCAGTATTTTAAATTAATTCCTGCCATTTCAAACACAAATTGCATGACGGCAACCACTTGAAAACTCAAAATTTTAAACAAAGAGGTCCGTGTCATTTTGAGAGGAGATTTTTGCTGTCAGCAATATCTTAGAAATTACATTAAAAGACTAGTATGAACTAATGTGGTGTTAACAGAAGATGATATTTTAAACCAATTAAAAGAGATGGGAGCTGCACTTGCATGCCCAAGAGGCGTTTCAGAGATGGCCGCTGAGGTAAATGACTTAAGTCGTCATGATAACAAAATTTACTCAATTTAATCAAAAACCATAACCTTCTTTCCCCTCGAAACATATTTTCTTCACTTCTGATCACATGGAATACCTTTAGGGCAGGGCTAAAAGGGTGTGTCTCATTTCCTCCATTTTGTCCCTCCATTCCCGTTAACATAATATTGTGGGGGGGGTTTATGCATTCTAGTCTAATCTAATAAAAAATAAATAAAAAGTTAAACATTATTTTATTAGGGACCGAGCATTTTATTTTAATTCAATGTACTTTTGGGGGATGCTTGGTTCACTTATGGCTTGGGCTGGCTCTGACTCAAATTCACACTCATTCAAGGAAGAAAGAGGCAAGAACCGGTAAATGTTTAACAAAATTATTCATAAAATACCACTACCAATCACAGATCTTATGCTCTGCATCATAGTGACATGTAGTTACTTTCATATTATTAGTTATTTTTTGAGAGGTGAGCATCAGGTGTGGTGAAGGGTACATGACTGTGCAGTAAATGCAGAAGTGTAAATTTGCCTTTAGAGTTACATAATAGACTTATTTAAAAAATTTAATTCAAATTGTAATGTAAAGGCAAACCTCAGCCACAAACACATCATATGCTCATCCTCCCCCTTCTCTCTCTTTTTTTCTTTTTTTGTTTACATCAAGGATAGACAATGTCTGAAAAAAACCTTCTTGTGTGTAAATCAGCCTGTCAGGACTAGTCTGTCTAGACACACCAAGCGTGGGACACACCAGTCTTCATTAGCCAATGTTTAGGCCTACACATTTTATGCATGTCATTCACCATGCTTGTTTCCAGGCCGTCAACATCATGAGGGTCCTTGAAACTGTGGATACATTTGCAACCTTTTTTTTTTGTGTATGTTGCTCTAAGGTTTGCACCACTGTCTGCATTTACAGCCCAGGGAACAGCAGAAGACTGGAGAATACAGGAAGGAAGTGAACGACAGAGAGAGAGAGGGAGTGTAGGCAGGGGGAGGGGTGTTGGGTCAGGCCTTGGCTCAATCCTCCACTTTTTTTCCTGTGTACTGCAGATAAACAAAACAAAATGAGGGCCAGGAAAAATTTCAGGGGCCGGCATTCGTGTTGTCATATATGAGTTCGGGGCCCGGAGCACGTATCTCTCTTTATGTGTGTGCGTAAGAGAGCGAGGGTGGGTTAATTAGTTTGCTTGCTGATAAGAAAGCCCCTGTTCTTGGCTCTGTTGTGTGGACACGCTGCAACAGGAGTGGTTAAAATGCGGCTCTCTACTTCTGTGCTATTCCAGGAATTTCCTTCTTTCTCTCCATCTCTCGCTCTTTTTGCCTGGCCGTTGTCTTGCCGACTAGGTGGAGTAGGGGGTATGCTTTTAGGGGGTTGGAATGTAGTCCTGTGTTCTTTAGACCAGGCTTAAGACTAGCAGCCACTGATCTGCCTGAATTCCTCATGATATTGTGGAGCTCAGGGTGAAAAATGTTTGTGCCTCCAGTCAATAAGAAAATACATTCTTTGTGCTATTTGGGATAGACTAGTTTGCTTACTGGTTTATTTAATTATTTTTTTTTAATTACTGTTGGAAGGACTGAGAGAACTCATTCTTCCTCTTTCCTGTGTTCACTTGTCATTAATTATTTTGTCTAATTTAATCATTCTTTCAGGTAGTGATAAAAAACTGAAACAAGTTTGTGATCCGCAGACATCTTTTATATGTGATACAGATGTAAGCGCATGGTTGCTTGTAATCACAGGTCTAGTGTGATTCATTGCTTTCACAGTTTAATAATTTTGTCATTTTGTTCTGGCAACACTGATAGTTCAAAACAAAGTCAACCATCACATCTTTGGGCAGTACACAACGGTTGATTTATTCAGTGTTGTTCAACAAATAGGTCGGGTAAATAATTCAATGACTCACTTTTTAATTAAAGGCTGTCTGAAATTGCATACTCTCTGAGAAAGTACCTCTTCTGAATATGCACTTACTTTGTAGCCACATACTGCTCAAACAAGACTGACTCTTCAAGACATGGACTCTGTTGAAGATGTCCTGTGGGACGTTAGCTACTAATGTTTCAAGACCTGTAGGTTATAAAGTTGAACTAGTGTGGATCGAACATGTTGGTCAAGCACATCCCACAGATACTCAGTTGGATTGGAATCAATTAATGAACTCATCATGTTCTTCAAACCATTCCTAAACAATGTGCACAGTATTGTAGGGTCCATCATTCTGATGTAAGAGGCCACCTCCACCAGGGAACACCACTGTCATTAAGAGGTGTACCAATGCAGTTGTTTAGGTAGGTAGAAGATTAATTTGTTTAGGTAGGTAGCACACATTGTTCTTTACATTTAAGGGCAAACAGAACATCGCCCAGAGCATCACAATTACTCCACTGGTTTACCATCATCCCACAGTGCATCTCGAGGAAATTGTCCACAAGATTCATCAGACTTGACCACTTCATTCCAATACTCTTTTATATGAATCTTCATTTGTCTGCGGATATGCAGCTACGTATACAGCAGAGTGACTTGTGCCACAGTAGACGTTCTGTTGGCTTGGATCAGACAGGATGGTCTTTGTTGTATTTATACATTGATAAGCCTTGGGTGCCCAACACCCTGTCACCAGTTTGTAGTTTGTCCCTCCTCAAACCACTATTGGTAAATTCTGACCACTGAATCAGAACAACCCTCAAGCATTGCTATTTCAGGAAAACTATATATAATGTCACCTTGCTATAACAATGGGGCCCTTGTTGGATCTTTATTTCTACCCATTTCTCCTTAAAATGATTTCTTACCATCTTACCGACCCATACCTCAGTATGAATCCTTGACTATGTCCAAAATCATCCCTATACCTTCATTTACTAAATCCTACAAAAGTTCACTAATATAGTCCACTTGAAGGGGTGAATGAAAACGAGTGAGTGAATTTGAGCACTGAGTGCACCGGAAGAGATGCTGTTTTGATTGTGCTTCGCTGGTTGATACATCCCTCAGACTTAGATTTTGAACTTCTTGGTCAGATGCTTTGATAGTTATTTAACACTTGGCGAATTGTCTATTAGGTTTTTGATATCTGTCATGTATGCAAATATCAATTTAACAATTGAATAATAATTTAATTGTTAATAATAATAATTGTGAAATTAGCAGTTGTATACATGACAGAAATCAAAATACTAATAGACAACTTGCCAAGTGAAGAAGGTCGCTGGTTCGAGCCCCGGCTGGGTCAGATGGCATTTCTGTGTGGAGTTTGCATGTTCTCCCCGTGTTTGCGTGGGTTTCCTCCGGGTGCTCCGGTTTCCCCCACAATTCCAAAGACATGCAGTACAGGTGAATTGGGTAAGCTAAATTGTCCGTAGTGTATGTGTGTGAATGAGTGTGCATGGATGTTTCCCAGTGATGGGTTGCAGCTGGAAGGGCATCCGCTGCGTAAAACATATGCTGAATAAGTTGGCGGTTCATTCCGCTGTGGCGACCCCTGATTAATAAAGGGACTAAGCCGAAAAGAAGATGAATGAATGAATGAACTTGCCAAGTGTTAAATAACTATCAAAGCTTCTGACCAAGAAGTTTAAAATCGAAGTCTGAGGGATTGTTGTACGCATTGGTTGTACAATCATTATTGCAGTGCATTGTGGGATTGATTTGATTGTTTGAGTTTTGGACACAACTAAAATGGCTGCTCCCTCAAACAGTGGATATATAGTAGTATCAAATAATTAATGATACTCACTTCACCTGTGACTGGTCACAATGTTTTGGTCATCAGTGTATGTTCTGTGTAGTATTTTACAGCTTTATGCCAACAATCATCAGAAGCATGTGAAAGTGTCTGTAGGTTCTGTGTGGGCTTTAGTAGGAGTAACTGAAGAACTCAGAACTGAGCGCAAACTCTTGATTGGCATGACACGTATAGCGTTTCTGCCCATTCACCTCTCTCTAGCATCTCACCTGAGCATAGTTGTGTGGTGAGGATATGGTTGCCATAACAACAGCCCAGGTGGCAGATGACCTGGGTGGTCTGCCTCAAGCTAGCACACTGTGCCTGTGTCTGCCTGTGTCTGACTGGTGACGCTCCCCTCCCCCTGCTCTGAACAGACACTGCGTCTCAACAGATGAATATAACAGGAAAAACTGTTTTCAGCTCCTGCTGTTTAACAGCTCTTGGCAAAGCTCCAAACAAACCTGGGGTCTTCACACATTTGTTTGCGTGGAAATCTCCGAATAGACATAATTCACCTATATTGTCACTTCTCTGTGTTCAGCCTCAGTGTCATACATTGTACAAATTTGACAGGACTGTCAGAGTTTGCTTTATGATGATCGATGAGGCTTTTAAAAAGGACTAATCACAACAACCCAATTGTACCAACATGTCTTTGAGAACTATTATTGATAATCAAACTATCAATTTAAGATTTTAACTTTAAAGATTTTCCCTGAAAGAATGTGCATGGTGTTTGCATATAAAAAACATTGCCGTTTGTGACACTAGACCACAAAACCAGGCTTATATTGCACAGACACATTTGTAGAAATAGCCAGTAATATATTGTACGAGTCAAAATTATCGATTTAGTTTTTTTTTTGTCCCCATTTAGGGCAAAAATCAATAGAATATTAAGTAAAGATCATGTTCTATGAAGACATTTTGAACATTCCTTATTATAAATATATCAAAACTTAATTTTTGATTAGTAACATTTATTGTAAGAACTTAATTAGACTACTTAAAAGGTGGTTTTCTCAACATTTTGATTGTCTAACCCTCAGATTCCAGATATTAAAATAGTTTTATCGCTGCCTTCGGTGATGCAGAAGGTGTTTAAAGATGTTTAAAATGGTCCGCTAATAATTTTATATAAAATAGGTTTAAATTATATACTTACAATGCCAAGATAAGGTAATTAAATAAGTGTAATTGACAGTATACCAGGGTCAGACTGCGACTAAACAAATAAAAAATGTTCTGCCAGTGACACTACATTTTATTAGAGGTTGCGCTGGTGCCACTGTCAATCTGTCAAACTGATCAGCATTAACATTCTGTTATGCATGATAAATACATATTAAATGCCAAACGTGCCAAAAGTTCACTCATTTGAAACCGCAATAAACATTTTGTGTTCAAGAGAATTAAAAAAAAATTGACAACTTGAAGGTCAGTAAATAGTGAATAAATTTTCATTTTGGGAGAACTATCCCATTAATTAATCATTTGTTTGTTGTCCATTTGTACTTATAACGAATGTCTTCAGGTTACTGTTTCATAGCAAATATAATTATAAATCAATCATATAATTGGGCTACTTTTTACTATGACAGTAAGGTGCTGAAGCATTGGTTGTCTTGATCTACAAATGTATAAAAATATGAGGTTGTTATAATTTTCACAGGAACAGATACTGTTTACGTTACTGAAAATATATGTACATCTGCTTCCCTTCATGGGCTTCTGCTACTCTCAACTCAAGCTATTGTCAAATAGGCTTATTTAGTTTTAGTATTAGTTAGTATTAGTATTACTAGTAGGTATTAGTAGACCAGGTCTATTGTGATTTATAAATAAATTTGATTTGTTAGACCTATGAATATATAACATGTGCAGGGGGTGTTGGGGGCTCTGATTATCTTACATGTACATAGGTAGTCCCCATGGAAAAAAGTTGGGAATCACTGTGCTAGGGCATTGCAATGTTGTTACTAGGATATTATAATGTGGTTACTAGAGTTTTGAGGATAGTTCTTAAGGTTTTGTAAGGTAGTTGCTAGAGCATTGAGGCTGGTTGTTTGGGCATTACAAGGTTCTTGCAAGGATATTGAGAGTGGTTGCTACTTGCTAGGGTATGACAAGCTGGTTGCTAGGGTGTTGAGGGTGGTTACTTGGTAAGTTGGTGGGTTTCTGATATTGGATGTTTAACTGTGCAATCCAATGCTGACTTAAAGGTAATCTTTATAAACATTAATAACTGAATAAACAGAATTACAGTTAAGTAAAGTCAATCATTTTTCATACTGTATATCACAGTATATTTTGCTCTCATAAGTGATATTATCATAATAATGTTTTTTTTCCAATTTAATATGTGCATAAAATAGCCATACATCATTGTTTTCACTCTATATATCTCAGATCATTGCGTGAACCCCTGCACGCCAAAAAAATACGACAGAGCTCATGTTCTGAAGCCAAACACTCACTGGAATGAATAATTCTCTAAAAAAAAAAAAGGTTGCAAATCACTGTTTTCTTTCCTATCTGATGTAATCAGCTACACTTATTTAGTGCTGCTCTGAACTGATGGTTTTAATGCATTCACTAACTGGATTACTGGACTTTCCCAGAGTTCAGCAGTTTAAGAGGATCCGATCTCCAGCAGGGTATATGATCTGTTACATCATATTACATACATATAGTATTAATAATTAAGAATATTTATTGTTGATATCTTCCAGCATGTGTGTTTATGCATAATTTACGAGAGCACTTATATCTTGAATACAAGTGCGTTGGATAAACCTGCTAAAACACACCTTTGCATTAAAACAGTCTTCATCTGTGGTTCGACTCTTTGTTTAGTTGAACCAATCCCCTTGATTGTTACACAAGTGTAGAACTTCCTCTTAGAGCCCCTTGTTTTGCGTCTTGAGGCTTAATTGCCAGTAATGGCACTTTTATCAGGGAGGTCAATTGGACAAGGGCATCAGAGAGCGCCCATAAACTGCTCTCCTGGGCTAATTACCCCATCCTCTAGAGCTCTTTAGAGTCTCTCTGCCTATCAAACGATTGCTCAAAATAGTCTTTAGGTCAAACATCGTGCATGAACCACAGAACCTTGTCTCTGAATAATTCATTGGGAAGGGAAAATGTGTACAACCTTATCAAAGAAAATGCTGAAGTGGAAGTCTTCGGCACGGATTTGACAGATGAGAGTTTGGACAGAGGTGCTGGATTGAGTTTCCTAAAGGCCTCTTAGCTGCTTCCCATCATTTTTAAGCCACTGTTTGTCAGCTACTATTATTGTAGAGTAAGTTGCATCATTTTTGCCGAACTAAACCCACGGGAGTTGCAGCAGAGTGCAGTCAAGGCATCAGCACGAATCCCTCGAGTCCCGTGAGTGTGTGTTTGCCACTTATGTCCTGTTACTGCTACTTGTGGAGTCCCATAGGAAAGGAGTGTGAAAGGAGACATGATCACCACAGCATCAGATTGTCCAGTTCACGTGTCAAGTGTAAATCACATCATCTGTTCTGGCGCCTGCAGAAAAACACAAGACTAAAGTTGTATCCAGATTTGCATACTTGCGCTGATGAGCAATTTCATGCAAATGTCAACCTTGCCATAAAAAAAAAGTTTTCACCAAAGTAGCGAAACCCTTTTTAAGTTTATTGTGTATGCTTGTATTTTGCAGTACTGTAAATATACTCAATGTATCTGTCAATGTTTTCAAACAATTATATTTGATTTACCAAAGTCATACACGTGCCAATTTCATATCCTTAACAGAGAGATGTCACATCCATAACAAATCAAATAAAAAAAATTGTTCTATAGTGAGTCAACACTGGCAGCACGGTGGCTCAGTGGTTAGCACTGTCGCCTCACAGCAAAAAGGTTGCTGGTTCGAGCCCCGGCTGGGCCAGTTGACATTTTTGTGTGGAGTTTGCATGTTCTCCCTGTGTTCGAGTGGGTTTCCTCCGGTTGCTCTGGTTTCCCCCACAGTCCAAAGACATTCGCTATAGGTAAATTGAATAAACTAAATTGGCCATAGTGTATGTGTGTGAATGCGAGAGTGTATGGGTGTTTCCCAGTGCTGGGTTGCCGCTGGAAGGGCATCTGCTGTGTAAAACATTTCCTGGAAAAGTTGGCAGTTCATTACGCTGTGGCGTCCACTGATAAATAAAGGGACTAAGCCACAGGAAAATGAATGAATGAATGACTCAACACTTTATTTTACATTTATTTATTTTGAGTTGGGTTGTTTAATTCACAGAATTTCTACAAAGTATGTTGTATACTGTAAACTCGCAATCGTTTTTTAGTCACATCCATAATGCGTGTTTATTTTCCTCATTTAAAATATAAATTATGTATACAGATTGATATTTTTCTGATCCTATAACTCTGTGGTTGGTAGTTTAAAAAAATATATAAACAGATGTTTCAATATAATGTTAACGTGCTTTCTCTGTGAATTTATATATTAAGCTTTTACAGCAAATGTCATAATGCTGGAATTGCTCTGATTTAAAGGAATAGTTCACTCTAAACTGAAAATTTAGAAGATATTTTTGAAGAACAATAGAAACCCATAACCATTGAGTTTTATAATAGGAAAAACATCTGCTATGGAAGTCAATGGTTACAGGTTTCCAGAATTTTTCTAAATATCTGTTTTTGTGTTTAACTGAAGAAAGAAACTCAGAAAGGTCTGAAACAAGTACAGGATGAGTGAATGATGACAGAATTAAAATATTTGAGTGAACTATCCCTTTAGGTATAAATAGTGAAAATTTAGCTGATAAGGCAAAGTGTGGAGTGATGCACTCAGCTATTATAATTCTGTTGTGGAGGTGGTGGGGCTTTTAGACTCTGATGATGAATGACAAAATAACCTAATAAAGTTCACACACTAGACCAGGGATCAGCAACCCTGCTTCTGATATATCATGCATTTCCAGTAATATGCAGCAATAAATTCATTACTTTTGCAAAATATGAACACTGAGACATAGTTAGTATTTAGTAGCTTAATAAGTGTTACTATGCTATATGGTAGCATTTGTTTTTCTTTTTTTAAATATTGTTGATTCAATATTGATTCTCAAAGCCATGAATATTCTATATTTTATATTGTGCTTCTTTATTGTATGCATTTGATATAGAGAGGTGGGTCCTATTAAAGGCATAGTTCACCCAAAAACAAACATTTACTCAGTCAATTGGTTGTAAAATTATATAACAAATATATATATATATTTCTTTCTTGTGATGAACACAAAACAATATACTCTGAAGAATGCTGTAAAAAAGCAGCCATTGACATCCATAGTAGCAGCAAAAATATTATCAGTCAATTGTTGTTTTTCCTTCAAACATTCTTCAGTATATCTTGCTTTGTTCAACAGAGTAAAGAAACTCAAACATGTTTTGAATAAGTGGAGGGTGAGTAAATGTTGACAAATTTGACAAATCTCTTTAATGTACCCATACCTGAAATAAAAAAGAGCTTAATAAAAAATGTACTGACTTTATTTTCATGATTTGTAAACTCATGTTCACTGAGCATTTTTAGAAATATCAATAGCGTTTGTATTAAATCTATATTTGGTGAATCAAATTGAGAATTGAGAGAACCAAATCAAACTGAAAAGAGAACTTACTTACTCAGAATCTGATCAAATTGATACCCAGCTAGCTCTAGTCATCATTTTATTCATTCTGGACCCATATGTCTGCTATATTTTCATCTCAAATGATAGAGTTTCCTTGATACTCCTTATATTATTAAAATTAGGCATTTTCATTTTCTTCATGGTATTCATGTTGAGACTTTTTCCTTGTGCTGCGTTTTATTAAATGAATCTTCTGTCAGACTGACAACCAGGGAGCGAGTAACAATCCATGAAGAATCAACAACAGACTGCAGAAAAAGACTTTATCATGCCACTTCTGCATAATAACGGCAACATTGCTCACAGCCAGAGGTCAGATATCCGACAATGATGGTCTTTAGATGTATTACTGAAGCAGGGCATTAATGGTATAGCTTTAGGTTCTCTGAAATGGTTTCACTGTGCTGAGTGCGCTGAGCACAAACACAAAGCTAAGATGATTTGTATAGAATATTTGCTAGTGGTGTAACTTTTGGTTTGGTACACATGTTCGGTACATGTTTGGTACACTCTCTTTCGGTTTTAACTGTGCTACTCTGTATTTAGAGTTAGGGATGCAGTGATATGTAATTTTGGATCGACATTGATAACCAATATCTCTTTAAATTTGGAGGCTGATAGCCGATATATTAGCAGATAAATATAAATATAAATTTTTCAAAACGTTCTCTATGATTGAAAAAAAAAAACACATACTGTGAACAACTGATTTTATTTTAAAATCCTAACTTTAATAAAGTTCAGAGATCGGGTCAAACTTTTCCAATCAACTATTCTTTTCTACGGCCAACCAAGTCACTGAACATTTACAAGTTTTTACAATTTTACAAATTTACAATTTACATTTTTACAAGTAAAATAACTAAAAAGTGGCAGACACAAAGCAAATGATGTGGTTAAACCAGCTGAAATACTAAATAATTTATAGTCTTACGATGATATTGATATTGGCCTCAATAAAAAGAGTGCTTGTTGGCCGATATCGATATGGCCGCCAATATATCATGTATCTTTATCTCATTTTGTCTTCCATTCCGATGTGTGTGAATTCGCCAGACTGGAAACACAAGTTTGTGCGACAAGTTTTGCATGTTGCTGCATTCCAAAGTTCAAGCTTGATGAGCTTTGAGTTTGCATCACATGAATCCGTGAGACCAATACAAGGTCAAACAACCTCTCTGTGGAGATATTTAAAACAATTCCTTGTGTTTTATCAGTGTAGCATCATCTTGTTTTATAATGCCTTTTGAATCCTGGCCCTTATAACAATGGCAAGAGGAAACATTACTTGACAGCTGCAGACATTACATAAGTACCCCAATGAATATAATAGCCTTAAAGGTATGATAGACAATACATCTATTTCTACTTATGGTTTTACAGTCCTAATTGTACAGTTTTGACAGTGTACTTTCTTACACATGACAAAAGCACAGATGAAGTGAAAAAGTAAAATAAAATTGGTTTAAATGTTAATGTAATGAATTCAGAGCAGGAGTTAATGCCATCATTCATCCTCATTGCTATTATGTTATTACATCCAAAAACATGAATGACAAACATCTAATCAGTAAACATCAATAAACATTGCATAATGTTACATGTTTAAAATAACACCTTGTAAATAATGTCACATAGCACTAGATTTGCCTCAGGCAGTGTCTATAATTTGTTAGTTGCAAGTGTCACTAGAAAATATGTCTTTAAATATTTCCACCAGTTTAGCCTCTTTTTAGGCTTGATTTTTTACTTAACCTGATTATTATGTCTGAATTATTTAAAGTGTGTTTTAATGAATCTGTCATGAAAATAGTTGGGTCAACAAATTGGAGAAAAAAAAAAGTTGAGGTTAAAAACAAAAACGTTAAAAACAAAATAGTTCTTATGCAAATTACATGTTTGCATAGATAAGCACATGAAACGTTTGGAACATTTGAATTTTAAAACAAATGTTTAATGTGAATTTGACATGTGATTTACACATATGAAGCACACGACACTCGTGATTAAGCATAAAAAGCAGTTAAAGTTAAGTCTGGGTAAAGACAATTCTGACATAAATGTCAATTCTGTTTATAAATGTGTTGTAAATGTTAGAAATGTATCTCTGAAACTCATTACATAGACTCAGAAATATGTAGTGGTGAATTGTGGAGTTAAACCATTGACGCAGTTTCTTGACAACTATGCAACTTAAGATTTTTGGGCAAGGCTAAAACTTTGGCTCAATGACACGATGGGGTCACAGAGTGTGGCCCCGCCCCTGACAATGACTATTTCATCATTGGTTCTCCCGCTCAGTCTTGAGTTACTGCCACCTTTCGTTACTACAGTCTGCATTTGCCTGGCTGACAGAATAAAAACATGGAGAATTCACAATTACATTTAAAGTCCACATGAAACAGAAGCTGCGACCATTTTTTTTTTCATATTGTGCAGCAGTTCCTAGAGAAACAGAATATTAAATGAGAAAACGGTGGGCGTGGCTTGTTTTTGACAAATTTACTTGCTGATTGGCTGTAGTAGAGTAGGCATTTCATTCAGAAAGATGAGGAAATGGGTTTTTATTACAACCTAACAGACACCTCCTTCTCACCATTTCTGTCAAACTGACAGTTGTAGGGGGTGGTTAAGTATGTTAACCACGCCCAATACCTCAAAATCTCACAATCTGAGAATTTAACTGATAAAAAAAAAAAACAACAGGAAGGACATTTTTAGATTTTAATTGTAGATTACAAGAGCAAACTATTTTTTTTCTTAATGGCATGCCCAGATGAATTGTTCACCACAAAACCGGCAATGTAAGCTACAAAATCATATGGTTAGTTTTGATTTAATTTGTAATTTAAAGTCTGTGCGACATCAAAATGTTTATTTTGCTTGCGCACATTGTTAACCACACCCCTCTTACTTCTCAGCAACTTCAAAAACTTACACAAGCTTTTCTGTTTTCATGGTTTTTTTAAAGCTCATCAGAGCTTGTGCTCTCATGGTGTCTGCCGTTGCTAAGCACTGTGAGCCATGCTTGCCTTGAACATGCTTGGGTTTCAACCCATGTGATCGCTGACACACGTTGTTGTCTATTTGACTGTGTTCAAATGTGTATAAAGCCAATTAAGCTAACATTACTGTAGGTAGCATCAGTAGCATACATTCAGGTCGTAATGATATTTGAAAGTTGAGAGATGGCTGCTTTGTCATGAATATGTGTGT
Organism: Danio choprae; assembly: GCA_903798125.1. Taxonomy (NCBI): domain Eukaryota; kingdom Metazoa; phylum Chordata; class Actinopteri; order Cypriniformes; family Danionidae; genus Danio; species Danio choprae. The sequence goes on along the minus strand of CAIGQW010004318.1, from coordinate 2,281,048 downwards.
TTTCAGCGCCGTCAGTAGACATGCCCCCTACATTTGAAAGCGGAGTGTCCTGACTGTTTTTCAGAGATTATTACTAACTTATTTCAGTTACTTTCTTTTTTTTGGCTAGGTGGTTAATAGCTCGTTTTTCTGTTGTGTCAGAACACATATTTTAATATGACTTTACCCAGACTTTAGAGCTTTAATTACTGTTGTTGATTGTAGCTTTTAATAATACAGTAATATGCATGTAGTTTAAATCACTAGCTTATATAGATTCTTTTATTCTTGAGAAAATTGTAATTATAATGGAATGTGTTTAAAGGGCCGAGACTGTTCAGGACCACACAAAGTAACTTCAAAACTGAGATGTGTCTTTTTTCTACTCTACTGTTTAAAACACACCGCTACTGTAGTTTCTGCCATCTTAGCCACAAGCACATGATGGAGGGGGTTGGGTGTTTGAGCAGATGCCCTTTTAACGGAGAGGATTGTGGGTGGAGAAGGTCTGAGAAGGAGAAGCTGAAGGAGATGGCAGCAGATGGAGAGAAAGAGCTTCTTGCCTGAAGTCGACCGCCGAACACCAGCCCCGAATCCCCAAGGAACAGCTGTCAATAGCCATTAAACGGCCAGCCTATCAGTTTTCAGCATTACAGTGGCCTGATGGAGTCATTCTTGACAGTAATGGTCTTGATGCTCGTGGGCAGAAATCACTGATCTGTTTGTTGATTCTGTCTGAATGGCTTGAGAATTGTGCCTTTTGAGCAGATCGGATGCTTTTCTTCAGAACGGAGGCAGAGATTTGTACAGCTCATTATCAGTATCATATATCACAGCCCTGTAGAACTGGCCTCCTATGGTCTCTTTATGTCCTAATGTAACCCCTCCCCATTTTAGGACTCTTCTTGCATCACAAAACTGTCTGTTATTGTGTGTGTGGTAATCATTAATGAATCTCCAGGGGAACTGAGGATATCAGACAGGAGGTGTTGCCTGAGGCTGTGGTCAGGACTCACTCTTTACCTTTGCTCATCATTCTTCTCTCTCTCTCTCTCTCTCTCTCTCTCTCTCTCTCTCTCTCTCTCT
>CAIGQW010004318.1:2262562-2279973 GCA_903798125.1 Danio choprae | reverse complement strand
TCTCTCTCTCTCTCTCTCTCTCTCTCTCTCTCTCTCTCTCTCTCTCTATTTCTCTATTCCTTCCTCCTGTTATTTATCTAGATGGAACAACAGAAGTGTTCTCCGGCTTTTATTTTTGTGAAGACGCCAAGTGGCTCATATTTCTCCATACTTAGTCGTAACATGAAACAAAATAACATACAATATGTATTTTGCAATAGATTGTATAATTTAAATAGATTTTTTTACTTTACTGTATATTGTTAGTAGATGTAAATACATGTATGTATAATAGACAAACAGTTAAACAGATTGATATTTGTACATATTGTTTAAATTATAATATATATGCTAAATTTAAATATGAATTAGTATATGCATGTTATGTAGTATAATGTATAATCAAGTTATAATTATATGTTAATATATGTAAAGGTATTATGTTATATAATGTATATAAATTGTTAGATACAGATAGGGATACATTATTATAATAATTTATCTGAATTATTGTTTAAATTATAATCTCAAAAATATTATTATATTATATACAGTATACATGCTATTTTAATTAAGTTTGTGTGTGTGTGTGTTTATTTATTATATTATTATTATTATTATTATTATTATTATATACATATATTTTAGATTTAAGATATGTAAAATTACATTTAAATTATTTCAAGTAAAATATAATTGTATGTATATTACAATGAGTTTTTTTTAATGCTTTAAATTATCAATCATTTTATTATTAAATTGTTTTGGCTTAATTTACCAATAAAAATCCCAACTAATCAGTAATATTACCATTTCAGATTCAGGAACCTCATGTATCATTCTTGCTCATTTCCAGTCAGTTGCAATGACTGAAGACAAAGACTTGTTCTGCTGGATTAATTTTATCCAGTAAAGGATTAGTGCATAGTGTCTTCTTCACTCTTCTTTCAGTATTTGATAATCATTCATTTAACCCCTGGGCTGTTGGATCTTATCTGGGTCTTATGAGGTCAGACGTATGGATGGCGTCAGATTAAGGGCTTTGTTACCAGGCAGATGGTGCTCATCTCTGCACTCTGCGGAGACAGACGAGCGATGGTCAGCACTCCATGTGGAAAGTAAACGTGTGAATAAGCAAACCAGTAACACCTGTCCACCAAGTGACAGACAGTAGGATCACAATGCATGTGTGTTTTGACTGTTAAATGGGCGCTGTGTGATAAGTTGGATGCAAAGTAGCCATATACTCCATTTCAGTCTGTAACTAGAAGGAGATGTAATTGTTTTAGATTGTAGTCTGATGACTTTTAATGTCTTTTTTGCCTCTATAAGGCACTTGCTACCTGATGGTAAATATATATCCAGAATACTACACTGAAGTTAAAAATCAACTTTTGTTTGAATTGCGTCAAGTTGTTACACCTAAAATAATTACTTTTCAACTCAACCTATTACAGAAAACTTGGGGGAAAAAGAGAGTGTGGTTTAGGTGTAACAAGTTAAAGTAATAAAAATGTTTTCATTGTATTAGTTACTTTTATATAAATTATAAGTCACCTGCTATATAACCAGCATCATTCTTGGTGTCGTTTGATGTTTGTATTTGGATATTTAATTAAATATTTGAATTAATTATCAACAAATATGTTTCTCATTGGTTATTCATTGGATAATTCTTTGAAAACTATTGCCTGTTCACAGATTACCACTTACTTTGTTTATACTATTAGTTATTATACCCTACACCTAATCTCAGCACTATATTATTTGAACCCTGTCTCAGTTGGAATTTATATTAATATGATTTGAATAGGTCACTTGGAAAATTCAAATGTGGTGTCTGTGCCTGATAATGAATTACATGCCATTTAACTGAAAAGGTATAAAGATCCATGCCATTTCTCTTTCAAAACATGTTGTGTACCACCAACCCTGTTGTGGTGTGTTTCAGCATACAATGTTTCAGTTCAAAAATAATTAATAATGTTTCTAAATAAAATCACACCAAGCAGCTTTATACACTGTAAGAAAACGAATCTTTAGCAGTAGATTTTAAAGGGATACTCACCATTTACTCTCCCTCAAGTGGTTCCAAACCATTATGAGTTTCTTTTTTTCTGTTGAACACAAAAGAAGACATTTTAAATAGAGCTGAAATCGGTAACCATTGACTTCCATAGTAGGAAAAACAAATACTGGGGAAGTCAGGGATTGCAGATTTCCAGCTTTCTGTGAAATGACGTTTGTGCTTAACCAAAGATAAAACTCAAACACACTTCTCCCTGTGTTCACGTGGGTTTCTTCTGGGTGCTCTGGTTTCTCCCACAGTCCAAAGACATGTGCTATAGGTGAATTGGGTAAGCTAAATTGGCTTTTGTGTCTGAATGCGTGCGCGTGTGTGTGTGCGTGTAAGAATGCAAGAACGTGTGTGAAGGGCATCCGCTGTGTAAAACATAAATGTGTTTTTGCTGAATCTCATACATGACAGGTGTTTTTCTAAACAGCGGCAGATCAGATTTTTCACCACTTGGGTGTTTATTAATTCTGAAAATGCTTATTATTTTTGCTAATTATTATTTTATTTCAATAAATTTTTCCATGACTGCAGTTGTTAACTTCCTTTTAATTTTAGTTTTTCATTTATTTGTTTCTAGTACTTTTTGCTTGCTAAAATAATCTTTCGTATCATAAGGAAAAATTGTTGTTTTTCTTTTATTGTATATTTTGTTGCTGTATCTCTAGTGTAAATTTCAGCTGAAAACTTCAGCATGTTTTTGAAGTTGGCAAACATGTTGGTTGAAGCACATTATCCATTGAAACTAGAGTTATTTTACCTCCTTAAGTGAAAGGATTTAATATTTAGGTTCAAAACATACAGCAACCTCTATCATCAGATCTAATCATTAGCATATTACTTCACACACACAAAAAAAGTGTAGTACGAATGGTGAAATACTCCTATTCCCGGTATTGCGACTGGCATGAGCACATTCCTTGTTCAGTGAACCTTTATAGTGCCTCACATCTTACATTATACAGCATACGAGTGCTGTACCATTAATTCATAACTATTCTGTTTTATTTTCAAGGTCACCGAGTCCTCAGGCTTTACCACATGAGCTCGCTCATCTTTTCAAATATCCTACATATGTGCAAGCAAGGCTATCGAGTACCTCTTAGCCCGGGATCAAATGAATATATTAGTTTTCACAATCATCTAGCCAGATGAATCTTTTGTGTACCTAAGGTCAGAGCCAGACCTGGATTTTTGTTTAATGATGGCAGGCCATGAAGAGTCTGCTGTCTCAAGTGCGATATAATGTGCGTCGCCTGAGCTCCGTCACACACACATCGGATGAGAACGTGTGACATTTTGTTAGGTGGAACATTAGAAGGCAATATTATGACATTGCCGTTCATGTGAGAATAACTCGAAACAGGAAGCGGAGGAAGCTTGTCAGTTGGCTGGTGGTTTAAACTGATGGGTGGTGCTGAGATCCCCACAGGGCTTTGTGATGGACTGATAAGTGAGATTGGCTCAGGAAGTCCGTTATCTGCCTGAGGGAGAACAACAGTGATCAAGAGTTGTAATGCATATCATTTAGTCAAAATACTTCAAAATATTACATTACGTTTCATTTCTTTTAAATGCGTAGATGAGTAAAGATGCACATTTATGAATAAACTGAGACTTAACTTTTTGTTTAAAACTTAAGATTGTGTTTTATAATTGCTGCAATCATTTTTTTTATATCAGGAATTACATGGAATTCATTATTTAAGAATAGTTTTGAATGAATTGAGAGAGTGATTCAATGACTCCTAAAATTTCACTTGTTTTATTACAAGATGAATCAGCATTTGTGAATTAAATCTTTTAACTAACTGATTCTTTTTTGGGGGTGACGCGGTGGCTCAGTGGTTAGCACTGTCGCCTCACAGCAAGAAGGCAGCTGGTTGGAGTCCCAGCTGGGTCAGTTGGCATTTCTGTGTGGAGTTTCCATGTTCTCCTTGTGTTCACGTGGGTTTCCTCCGGGTGCTCCTGTTTCCCCCACAGTCCAAAGACATGCGGCATAAGTAAATTTAGTAAACACAATTGGCCGTAGTGTATAGGTGCGTGTGTGAATGCGAGTGTGTATGGGTGTTTCCCAGTACTGGGTTGTGGATGGAAGGGTATCCACTGTGTAAAACATATGCTGGAACTGTTGGCGGTTCATTCGGCTGTGGAAAATGAAGGAAAATGAATGAATGATTATTTTTTGTTATTATCATCCCTAGTGGCTTAAGTCTAAATGTTACAAGTATTATATATTGAAGAGTCAGATGTCTTTTGAAATATTAATTACATTTAATTTTTTTAATGCGTAGAGTAGAGCTGCACATTTATGGATAAATCAAGAATCAATTTCTATGTTTAAAACTAACATTGTATCATAATTGCTGCGTTCCATTTAAAAATATCAGTACTTGAAATTCATTATTTAAAAAAAAATGTTTTTGAATGAATTGAAAGAATGATTCAGTGACTCATAAAACGTGACTTGTTAAATTATGGGATGAATCAGCATTTGTGAATAAAGCTTTGAACTAAATCATGTTGTATTTATTGTCACCCCAATGGCTTAAAAGTCTTATTAATGCAAGTATTGTAATTTGAAGCATCAAATTTTATTTTGAAATTATTAGGTTTAGTTTGTTTTATGCACAGTAGAGCTGCACATTTATAAATAAACCAAGAATCCCTTTCTTTGTTTTTAAACTAACATTGTATTGGAATCGCTGCAATCCATTTATAAAAAATCAGCACTTAAAATTCATTATTAAAGGTGCGGTATGTAAGTTTGACACCCAGTGGTTGAACTAGGTGTTGCATTCCTGGATCAGAACAAATGCTGGTTGCCAGATTTGAGGACCAAAAGGAGCGAATCTAACGATCGAGCTAAAAGGCTGATTTAAACCATGTTCTAAATAAAAGCAACGGCACACAATAGAAGGAATATTCTCCATATTAAAAGAAGTTTTTGTTCTAACCAACACATCGAATTGATATATTAGAAACGGTTTCTATTTCTTGCAGCTGATCAACAGGGTACACTGACAATGATCACCTCAGGTACACCTCATGTGCTTTATTCAGTGTTGAATGCTAACAATTGGAGTTTAAATGCCATTTTACATGACATTTATTGCCATACTACTGAAAGCAGCAGCAGATATAGTTCACCCTTAGATCTTGAAAATAAAATAAACAGTTTGAAATTGAACTTTAGAACTGTGAAATAATGCAAACCAACACATAGTGATTCAGCATGTACATTTAATAATGTTAAAGAGGTTTAATATGTATTAATTAGATTATAAACCTTACAGTTTCGTGAGTGAGTGCATATTCTGTGCTTCTGAATGGCTGTATTTACATTTCTGTCATGTACCATCTGGTGCAAACAGCCAAATTGCTTATCACTGCAAACCTCATCACATACCGTATTGTTAGGACATGGGGTTACAATGTAACCTGCTCACCTAATGTTTACGCTCGTAATATTTATATTATTTGCTAATTAATAACCTCATGTGGAACTCTGAATCTGCATCTCATTTCGGAGTCTGCTACTGTCCACCAGAGGTTGCATTTCGATCACAAGTGCATGCTTTGAGAGCCTTTCTGAATGAATGAATGAATGAAATACGCGGTTTTCCATCAAGGCAACCCTGGGTGCTGAAATATAATTGGCCTAACTGGCATTGAGCGGGTTAAAATAACCAAAACAAAGACAGCATTTCAGCACGGAACGCCTATTTTCAAAGCAAAATAACTTACTTCAGCATTGTTTTTTAGATAAGCAAGAATGTTCATTTGGCATGTTTCTTAAATACCTGCAAACATATTTTTTTTTAATGCTTTTAGAAGAGTCAAAAACATACAGCACCTTTAAAAAAATGTTTGTGAATGAATTAAAAGAATGATTTAATGACTTATAAAACTTAACTTGCTTGAAATTCATTATTTAAAAGGATTTGTGTAAGAATCTCTGAGCTAAATGATCCCATTTTTTTAAGTTATTATCACCCCTTAATAGCTTAACTCTAATTGATACAAGTATTTTAATTTGAAACGTCACATTTCTTTTGAATTTGCGAGTGTGCAATCTTACATAACCGCTTCTAGTTTGTGAAAAGCTCACTTTAAAACATTACATTTGCTTGAACTTAAACAAGTAAAGTTTACTGCTACCTTAAAAATTTAAGTAAACTCAACTTCAAAGTTACAACTTCAAAGTTAACTTTTGTATCAGCTCACAGTATACAATGAATTACTTAAAAATGAAACAAATGTTTAAAAATGTATAAATCTTCTAAAAGTAGTTTTTATTAAATAAAAAAAACATTGTCTTCTGGTATTCTTCTGGAGTCTGAATTCTCTTTGTTTTCTGCATTCCTCCTACAGCACGTTTTGCACAAAATAGATAAAAAATACTTTTATTGGGCACTAAATGTCTGTTCTAATATCTGTTTGCAATGATTCGGGTTGTTACTGAATCTGCTCATATTGTGTTTTTCTGGATCAAATTCATTCATTCAGTTTCCTTCGCCCTTTATTCATCAGGGGGTTGCCACAAAGGAATTAACTTATCCAGCATATGTTTTACACAGCGGATGCCCTTCCCGCTGCAACCCAGTACTGGGAACACCCAAACACTGTCACATGCACATACTACAGCCAATTTAGTTTATTCAGTTCACCTATACTGCATGTCTTTGGACTGTGGGGGAAACCGGAGCACCTGGAGAAAACCCACGCGAACACGGGGAGAACATGCAAACTCCACACCGAAATGCCAACCGATCCAGCCTTGACTCAAACCATCGACCTTCTTTCTGTGAGGCAACAGTGGTAACCACTGAGCCACCTTGTCGCCCCCTGGACCAAATTGAAATCATTAATTTCATATTTAGTGTTTCTGTATACTTTGCAGTAAATGTGAGTCCTTTCTTGTCTTTCAGTCTGTTATTTCCTTGATCAATTATATAACTATGTAAGTTCTGTGACTCCGTGAGATGATCTGCAATGAGGTCATGGGGTGTTTTGACCTATAATCCGAGCTGAAAGTCAAAATATTTTAGGTTTAAACCTCATAAGGGGCTTTTAAGTGAAGCTAAACTTGCTCTCATGCTGTGCTTCTCAACCTTTTGATACTTTCCTTTGTCCACAACAGTATTCATCATAGCCCCTATGATTAATGACTAGATCCAGTTGTACTGGAGAATGATTTTATAATTATAATTTTTTTTACTGTCAATTTCTACCTGATTTATTTTACTTTTAATTTATATGTTCAAATCAATTATTGCTAGCTGCAAAGACTTTATTAATTTACATAGTTTCCTCATTTTTAAAAGTACGCTTTTAAAATTGGGCTACTTTGTCCAGGCTATCTATCTACTGTAAGTTTCCCAAGATCGCAGATATTAGTTCTTCAGTTTTTCAGGGGGTTAAAAAAGAGAAATATTTAGATTTTTACTTGTTTTTAAGTGATCTTCAGGCCCCTTAAACTCTGGATAAAACTGGCTGTTGTGAGGCAGCTGTTCCTTTAAATGAACCTGCCAACATCACAGATACAGCTTGGTCATGAGGTAAACTTTTGATTCTGCTCTGTCTCAGACTCTTGATGGTGTGCTGATGTTTTGCTGACCCATTGCTGACCATCTGGACACATGAATTGGAAACTGATGACTGAAATTGAATGTTTTGGTCTGATTAACTGCTTTACAGTTTCCAGGATTCAGTGTGTGCACAGACTCTTTTCAATCAGCTGAGAAGATGAGTTTTATGGAAAGGAAATCAGCAACTATATCAGAAAATCAATCACCTGGTTTGACAAATTGTTAGATTGTTTATATATTTTTTAATATTACGTTTAAGACATTTAAGAAATAATACTACTAATAAATTGTATGTTAAAGAATATTTTAAGCTGTAACTGTGGCTGTTTTTTAAGGGATTCAGAAATCAACAGCTACTGAGATTTTAAGAGTTAAGAAAGACTTTAATGTTTTGTGACATATTCAGAATTAACACCCATAAACCATAATGATCTATTGTGGTTGTATGAAATGAAAGAATTAAAATGGGCAAGAAACTGAACTTTATTTACAGCATTATCACCTTTAATCCACACCCTTGGCAAATGGTCTGAAGTGCATTTCACAACATGTAACAACATAGCATTGACTTGCATTATATGAAAGTACTCACAGCTCTTTAATTTGACACATTTTGTTATGTCACAGGCTAACAGCTTTATTCCAAAAAGGATTAGATTCATTATTTTCCTCAAAATTCTACAAACCAGTGTTCGAACTATACCGTGGCCTATAAAATCAACAAACACGAATATGTTTCGCTTAACATCAAAATAAATAACCTTGTCATGTATACTTTTTGTAAGTGATGTGTAAGTCGCCATCATGCATGAATGAATGATATTTTTGCACTTTTACACATAATAATCCATAATTACATTACACAATACTGAAACCGCATGTAAAAATAACACAATGCCAATATTTTTTGAGACCCCCCAAAATATTACAAATCATGTTTTCAGGGGAGCCCATGTCTTATTTAGGGGGAGCCGAGCTCCCCCTAGCTCCCCCGTAGTTCACACCCTGCTACAAACAATACCCCATAATGAAAATGTGAAAAGGTTTTTTTTTTTTTTTTTTTTTTATCTTTGCAAATACATTAAAAATCAAATGAGAAAACAATTATATGTACATAAGTATTCCTTTACTCTTTACTTTGTTGAGCCATCTTTGGAACCAGTTACAGTCTCAAGTTTTTTTGAGGACAATGCTACAAGCTTGGCACACATGTTCATCAGGTTAGATGGGGAATGTTGGTACTCAGCCATTTTCAGATCTCTCAAGAGATGGTAAATTGGGTTCAAGTTTGGGCTGTGGCTGAGCCACTCAATGACATTCACAGAGTTGTCCCATAGACCCGCCTTTGTTATCTTGGCTATATGTTTAGGATAATTTCCTGTTGCTGCCTACCACCATGCTTACCATAGGGATGCAATTGACAAGCTGATGACCAGTGGCTACTTTAAGTTTAAATGTGAATAATGTGAGATGGAAATCCATCTGCTGAGTACTCTGACGTAGCGAACATTACACCCACATGACTAATCAGCTGTCTTCATTATGCTTGCCTTGTTCACTGTTGGTTATTGGTTACCAATACTACAGTCAGCTGCGCTAACAACGTGATGGAAATGCACCCAATTCACATTTGGGATTATTTATTTTTCTGCAAACTTTGAAAAGATTCACTTCACATTAGGGTGGGAACCCAGCTAATGTGGATCCGATTTTAAAGTGGTACTAAAGATATAAAATCTTAATCTCAATAAATGTGTCGACATATCTTTCTCTCTCTCCCTCTCTCCTGCATTCAGTCATTTTTCTCAAGAAATTGATTGTGGTTAAATATAGAATTTTTAGTCTTTAAGGAATAAATGTGCGTTACCGCATCAGACTCTCTGTCTCGTGTTTGTCCCCGTTGGATTTGGCTATTGATCCACAGACCCATCACTTGTCCAAAATGATGCCTTTTTATGTCTCCACACTTTTGGAGTTTGTTAATCTGTTAATCTCTGTTTGCGGTATTTGGCCACGGAGAGAACAACAGCATTCACAAAGGAGATTAGTTTGGACTGCTAGGAGGAAATGCCCTAAATTATGTCCCTCTAGCCTAATTCGGTGGTCTGGGAGGATTGTGAAGTGTTGATAAACTGATGCTCGAGCAAAACGTGTAAGTGTTTAGAGAGTCCCAGTGAGGATCTAGAGAGATATCTGTTGATCCATAGTCTGTCTGTTCTTTAGACTCTCTGAGGATCTTCATAAGTGGGACAACAGGAAAAAAAGGCTTTCACTGAAAATTATTGTAATGTACACTTATAGACTAGTTTGGAAAAAAAAATATGATTGACTGTTTTTGAAAAAAAGTCTTCTATGCTTTGCAAGGTGATACAAATTATTAAAAAAAAACATTTAAATACAAATTGACAGATAAACATTGTTCACTTGTTAGTGATGATTTGTTATGTTTCCTTCCAAAGTTGTGTATTTAATTTGTGTGCATGTATATCTCATAATACTTCAGACTTTTTTATAGTTCTTTTTATTTTTTTGTTACATCTAATGTTTATTGCAATACTTAAATTTTATATGTGTTAGCATGATGGTGTTTATAACTTGTGTTAGTGACACTGAGCACCTTCTATAGATTAGTATGCTTCTTCTCTGCTCGTGGAAAAAAAGTTGTTCGTTGTGAGCTTTGGTTCACCATATGACTTTTTGCATCCACACCTGCTTATAGTTTGTGTTATTGTCTATGTAACAAAGTACTATATCAGTACTTCAAAACATTCATGTATAACTAAAAAAAAAGTACAACCTACGGTCATTTACTGCAAAATCTAAAAATGTCTTTTATGTTCCTACTATATTTTATATTTTATAACGGTTAAATTCTTGCAACCACAGCTTTTGTTTTGTTTTTTACTGTAAATTTGACAGATTTGTGGGGTTTTTTTTAATTCTTTAGTGTTAAAGTACTTTCTTTTGCTAATTCACATATTACTTTTTGCTGTATTATCACTACAAATGACAAATTAGGCTAACACTGTGATATAGGCTTTAAATTTCTGCTTTAATAATGCTCTTAAAAAGTATTTTAAAAGTCAAAAAATTTGACTTTGTGGACCCTAATCAGAAACCCAACTATTGTCTCATTGTAAGGCTTGATGCAGCAGTGTGTTATAAAGCTCAGTGTCCGTCCGGCATGGATAATTCGATGTGAGTTTGTTGTTGTGAAGGGTTTTAGCATTATCTCCTCTGTCCAATCGGAGCTGCAGTATCAAGATGATCTGCTTAGAGGGATTTCTGTGTAAGATGTCGCCTCACCTGTCTTAAGTCTCTTAAGTCCTGACCTTGTTGTAATCAGCTTTCACCCCGCCGACCCCAAGCCGCTATAGTAAAAGCACAGGAGATTGAACTTGACCAGCTGTTCCTCTAGTTCCCTCAGTGAGAGACTGATGTTAATGCCGCATTAATGCAGATCTGTTTGATAGATGCCGCTGGAGTCTCACGCAACTGGACTATTGACGTAAAGTCTAGTTTTCTGATTCACTTAAGTGACCAAGCTCAGTTTATATTATGTTTATGTGACATTTCAAATTTTGATTTAGAAGAACATAATAAAGCAAGTGGTTGCACATTCAGATATTGAATAACAAGAACTCTCAGAACTCTCTGTCTAATGTGGCGATTTGGTCATTACTATTATCAATTGAAAACAAGTGTGTTTTAACATTTATTGTTGAAAGCGTATATGTATTTTCCTCAGAATTCTTTGATATATAATAAGTTGAGCAGTGATTATTTGAAAAATACATCTTTTGCAACATTATAAATGGCTTTGTTGATCAATTTAATGTTTTTGCTTGACAAAATCATTTTATTTAAAATAATCTTTCTGAAGCCAAACTGCAGTGTAAAAAGTAAAGAGTAAAAATAAAAAGAAGTACTTAGTTTGTTCACATTTTTATACTGTAATCAGATTATAGGGGAATTCTAAGATCATGCTGTGACTTGTTGATATCGGCGTAGTTATACATTTGAATTAGACCTGTAATATAACCCATAAATGTAAGTTAGGATCTAGAAAAAACAAGTCTTAACCTCTCATTTGAACTGTTGAATGAGCATATCTGTATCTCGAACTTTTAAAAATGTATATGCTAAAATTGATGTTTGTCATGAAAGGTGCTGAAAATTGTATTATACACAATAATATGCAAGCTGACAATGTGTGAATGTTTAAACAAATTTTTAGTGTCACATCAGGAACAACAGCACTATGACAGTGATAATTTCAGGTGCTAATTATATGCTTTATTTAATGTTAAAAGTGCCTAATGTGTGAATGGAATTTTTTATATTGTGAAAAGCATTTAAAGGGATAGTTCACCAAAAACTTTACATTTTACTCACCATATATGCTAAATATGTTTTAACTACTCTTATCTCCATTACATAATGTTGGTGTTTTTAGTTTATTTTGTTCATATACATTTTATTTATTAAGATCTACTTAGCTATGTCTATTTTAGTGCTTCTTAGTTATGCTTGATTGATTGTATAAATTTTGTACAGTTTTTTTTTAGGGCAAAATTTGACCATTTTAACATCATTAACAAAAATTCTGGAGCATTTGCAGCAATGCTAAATAAACAAATAAAATAAAATGAATAAAAAATATATTCACACTCAAGTTTACTCAACTCAACTAAAATGTAATAATTTCTTTTCTTCTGTTAAACAGAAAAGAACAGTATCAGAAGAGATACTCTGAAGAATGTTAAAAAAAGCAGGCTTTGACTTCCATTGTAGGAGCAAAACATAGTCTGGGCATCAATGGCTGTTTTTTTCCCAACATTCATCAGTATATCTTCCTTTATGTTTAGATGAAATAAAATGATGATAGAATGATGATCTATCTCTTTAATATTCATGAATTTGTTCCTGAATTTCATTAGAGAGAGCGGTGTGCTGTTGATAGAGCCTGCACACACACTCTTCAGATTGGCTGTGATTTGTGATTTACTTTTATAACTTTTGGTGTGAACAAAACAAATTGGTCACATCTCATCTCATTAGTAAATAGTGAGTAGGTGTAAATTTTTGAGTGAACTATCCCTTTAACAAGTTTCCCACTGACACTTATAGGAACTCTGGTTTTTAATGCTGTGCAATTCGCCTTACTCTTGGAATACATAAAGTTCATGTTGATTGAAAATAACCACATTTTTAAGTTGTGTTAACATTTGTGTTGCCGCGTTATTGATTTGCATGTTAATCAGAAAAATCGGTTGTGATGGTGTGCAACACTACCATTTAAGTATTTTAATTAGGAGATTGATCTTTAGATAATGTACAGGCAAGATCTTTAGGTATTTACTGCATTTTGAAATGTCATGTAAAGCTGTCAGCGTCATTACACCGATCATTAGTGTCACATGATCTTTTAGGAATTTAAAATAGAAACCTTTTGTACATTGTATAAAAATCTGTTAATTATCAGTTGCCCATAGCTTTGATTGATGTGGTTTTCTATTTATTTACATTTTTTAATTGCTTTATGCCACTTTAATCACTGTTTTGATGATTTTTAGTGGTACGAAACAGAAATTTGTGTAAGAAATAATCGAGTAATTGAATTTGCTATTACATGGTTATTTACATGACCAACTACACGGCAAGAAATGCTTTTCTTACTTAGTGTTTTAGTCTGGTTTCTAATCCAAAAATCTCAAAATTCTTAAATCACTAAACATTGTGTAGAAAATGCTTCTTGAGTTAAGAATTTTTAGATATTTGAACTAGAAACAAGACTAAAACACTAAACCAAGAGTTTAAAAAACCAGCCATTTTATAGAAAAGACTTTGTTAATAAGTCAAAGTGTTAACTTAATAAGTTAAGTGAGTTCTCCCTTAAAATAAGCTAAATAATCTGCCAATGGGGTAAGCAAATTATACTTATTCCAAAGCGAAAACAAGATTTTGTCATTGGCAGATTATTTTGCTTGTTTTCAGGAAAAACTCCCTTAATTTTGACTAATTATTTCTAAAAACAAAACAATATTTTATTCTTGTCTAGAAATTTCTTCTTGATTAAAAAATTTGTAGATATTTGGACTATAAACAAGACAAAGTCTCTAAGTAAGAAAATCATTTTTTGCAATGTAAAAATATCAGTAAAAATCACAATGTTAAAATTTCCAACAACAGAAATTGCCGGAGTAAACATGTTAAAATGTGACATTATAACTGTCTGTACTGTCACTTTAAATTCAATGAAGTGCTTCTTAAGTCTTTCTCAAATCTTTTGAACAGTGGTGTACTTTTGTTCATATGTATCTTCTTTCTCTGATCACAGAGCGCAGCTGCAGCACCGAGTCCAGTCCTGGGCAACATGCCCTCCGGTGACGGGATGCCAGGCGGCCCCATACCTCCTGGATTCTTTCAGGTGGGTCACCACTACTCCTCCACTCCTCCACACCCTTCTCCAGAAACCAACATCTAACCAGCAGTCCTCAGGTGCACAGACACGTGCCATTGGTTCACAGAGGAACCATTATGCCACGGTCTCTGGTCATACGCCAAAGCCGGCGTCTGCAGGGAACCGCTCTGATTGCGACCATTAGCTGCTAATGGCAGGCAGGGTTATTCAAGTTCTCCTCTCCCTCTCGTTGTCCTGCTGAGCTGCTCTAAATGTGTTGGTGTGTGATGCACCTTCAGCAGTGAACTTAACACTTTATCACTCGGGAGATTTCTGAGAGACGTGACTCATCAAAATATCTGAATGAGTTCTTGGAAAAGGTTTAAGGATGAAAGGATTGTTTGTAATGACCTTATGGAAGGAAGCATTTAGAGACGAGCCTTTCTCAGGCCAGATGGAGTCGTGACCCTCCGAAGGCTTTTGCGGGAATGCTGCAAAGCACAAATTCTCAGATACTGTGAGCCGGTGAATATGAAACCGGTTTATGCGAGTCTTGAAAACATGCATCAGTGGATATGGAGAAAAACTTGAAACATTTGAGTTGCTTTGCGGTCAATTGGACTATGCTTTCTTAAACCCCATTGCCCTCTAGTGGTGATACAGATGACCATTTGTACATTACCATTTTTCCCCTTAATTATAAAAAAAGAAAAAGATTTCCAAATGTCAGATTTTATTATGTCACATTATAGAGATATCACTGCATTAAAGGCATAGTTCACCCCAAACTGAAAATGCTGTCATCATTTACTCACTGTTTACTTGTCACAAATCCTTTCTTCCTTCTATTAAACACTGAAGAAGATATATTGAAAAAGCTGGAAACCGATAACCATTGACTTCCATAGTATTTGCTTTTCCTATGGAAGTCAATGGTTACAGGTTTCTAACATTTTTCAAAGTATCTTTATTTGTGTTCAACAGGAAAAATGAAAAAGGTTTAGAACCACCTGCGGGTGAGTAAATGGTGAAATTTTTGGTAAACTATCACTTTAAAGGAGTTCATATTCAATTGACAAAACATCTTGAATGCTGGTCAAGCATACAGAATCCAAAAGAAAAAGACATTTGAATGACATTACATTTTTAAATGTATGTTAACGTTAATGTATATTTGTATAATGTAAACAGTATAAATGTATGAGGTAAACTTTAAACGTATTTAAACGTATTTAAACTCATACAACTTAAGTACAACTAAAGATTTTTTTTATTTATTTATTTCTTTGTTGGGTTTTTCTCAACATTAAAGTTAAAACTTTAAAAAAAAATAACAACAGTAAAAACATAAATAAATAAATGAATAAATAAATAAATAAATAAATAAATAAATAAATAAATAAATAAATATAAAAAGGGGGGGGGTATAATTATTTACATACAATATCGACAGTAATTCACTATTTAACCTTGATGTTTTATTTAAGTTTTATTTTGCTGTCAGGTCCACTTGCTTGCAGAAGTGTAGAAAGAGATTCCAAATGCTATAAAAGTCTTTTAACTTCCCTTTGATAATGTAAGTCAGTTTTTCCTAAGGAAGATTATAGGACATTTCCTTGATCCATTGATTAGAAGAGGGCCTTTGAGTCTCTTTCCATTTTAATGCAATGATGCGTTTGGCCTGGAGCAAACTAAAATCTATTAGTTTGAGCTTCTTTGTATGCACAACCAGAGTACTTGGGTACATATGAAATAAACACAATTTGGGGTTGAGAGGAACATTTTCCTCTGTTAATTGACAGCTCAAACAAAGAGTCTCCTTTACATTGCCACTTACAATGATAGAGTGTACCGCTTTCTTTTCTGCATTTTGTACACCAGTCAGGAATATTTGGATATTTGAATTTATTTAGCTTTCTAAAAAGCCATACTGCAGTAGTCTACATCTAGTGTTGATGATATGGGTTTGGGCAAATACACATGATTCTTCCCATTCTTCCTTCGAAATATTTTCCTGGAGATCATTTTCTCATGCAGATAGGCAAGATAGAATTTTTTTTTTGACCCTTCAAGAAGTACATTATAAAATGAGGATAGGTTGCCCCTTCTGTTCAAGTGCTTTAAGATGTGATTCTCAATGGTTGACAGTGGGGGCTACAACTAAAGATTTAATTGTTCTTAAAACTTGAAAAACACTGCAAAATGTAAAAAGCTAAATTCTATTATAATTGTGCCTATATGGCATAATAGATGAGTGGAAGTTCTGCCAATAGAATATCGTAAATGTTGCTTATGCCAAAAGCTGAGTGAGCTCAGACAGCATTAAATACAGTTACTAACATGCTGTAATTGTTGACTTTACAATGTTATAATTCAAAAACTTGATGTCCAGTCTAAAAGCTGTATCCTTAAACAAAACCAAGTTGACAATCAATGATATCAGAGCTGCTCATCAAACCCAAATCAAGCAGATGCTTAGCTTTTGGCCTTGGCTCTGTTCTCTTCATCTGCACCTGTCGCTTTCACCTGTCCTGTCTTTTGACTTTGCTCTGTCTTTCTTTTGGCATTTGGCTGCTGGTACTATGGCAACCTGCTCTTCCTCCCCTCCCTCAGCAGGGACCACCTGGTTCCCAACCCTCCCCTCACGCTCAGCTTCCTCCAAACGCTAACATGATGGCCACGCACGGACAGGTAACAACACAGATTCTACACACGTTCTCTATGCTAATAGCAGCTCTGCATGTCACCTGCACACTTATGCTTTTGCTGAAATATCCCCCATTCCCTTCATCCTGTCTTTGAGACATTTACTTTTGTAGTGCCCTATTTTTAGCATTGTGATTTTTCTAATAGTTTTTAAATGTGAAATGGTAGAATTTTAATCAAAAGTAGGTTTTGAAAAATGTCTTCTTTTATGTAGTATTTATTTTTGCTGATGCCTTTTTATTGTTATAAACCAAATTATTATACAAAAGGGTTATTTATCAAATGTTTGGTAACACTTTACTTGAATCGGGTGTTCATAAGATGGTCGTGAAGGAACTTGGACATAACTTGTCATAAACCTGTCATAAACATGATCATCAAGAGGCCATTATATTGTGTCATGCATATTTTTCTAATCATGTTTTCAGTGGAACAAACTGTATTTGTCATTAAAATGTCTCATTAAAAGTGTTGTTACTCTGTCAAATAATATTTTTATCAGCGTCATTAATATTTAATGACATTTGAATGACAAATTCAGCTTGTACCACTGTAGTGGAGGTAAAAAAATATTTGAATGAAATTGTTATATAATTTATGACACAATTGTAATAGCTTCATGACAATGTGGTTTATGACAGATTTATGACATGTTTTG
>CAIGQW010004318.1:2240412-2262162 GCA_903798125.1 Danio choprae | reverse complement strand
CAAAACATGTCATAAATCTGTCATAAACCACAAAGACAAAAACAGGTTGTGATGTATTTGTTTATGTCAAGTTGTCATAACAATGTCATCTTTGCATTTAAAATGTCATAACGAAGCGAATGACACTTAATGATATTTGTTATAAGCATGCTTAAAATCTCGTGCACATTCATGAGATGTGTCATGTCATGATTATATAGGTTTAACCACAGTCTTATGAACACCCCTTGTTTTTTTTTTGCCATGGATTAGCTAGGGATGTGGATATGGCAATAAACTTCTCCTGTCTTTAAGGGTTTGGTGTTGGTTACGTGATGTTACATTGTGTGTTTTTAAGTCACTGTGTTTCCATTTACAGCCATTTATGTCTCCTCGCTATGCTGGAGGACCTCGGCCGCCCATGAGAATGGGTAACCCGGTAATGCACATTAAAATGATTTAAACAACAATGTTTATAAGCTAGAACTTATTTTAACACCTAACCTCTTTGTTTGTTTAGCCTCCAGGTGGGCAGCCTTTACCTCCAAATATGATGGACCCTACAAGACCAACAGGTGAGAGTTTTAAAGCTAAATGTATACTTAAAGGGATCATTCACCCAAAAATGAAAATCATTAACTCACTCTTGTTTCAAAGCTTTATTAGTTTATTTCTTCTGTTAAACACAAAATAAGCCATTTTGAAGAAAGCCTGTAATCATTGACTTCCATAGTATTTGTTTTTTTACAATGGAAATCAATGGTTAAAGGTTTTCAGCTTTCTTCAAAATATCGTTTTTTGTTTTTAACAGAATAAATAAAAGGTTTGGAACCACTTGAGGGTGAGTAAAGTTTTTTGGGGGTGAGCTATCCCTTTAACACTTGAACCTTTAATTCCATTTGAATTAATATTCTTTTGCAAATATTACTAGATTTAGGAGTGAATGATGATATTATTTGGTGATTAATGACTTCCTTTTAAATCTTCCTTAAAGAGTAGTTGTCAATTTTATGGTGTCAAAAACAATTATTGTAAAAACAGGAGTTTCACAAGAAAGTGTTTTATCACTCTTACTCTTTTTCACTCCATACAAATGAATGTAAGATCCTGATTCATGTTTTAACTTATTTAAATATGCAGACAATATGGCACTGGTTGGATGGTTTGTATTATAGCTGTAACATTTTTCTTCAAAACTTGTGTAAAATCAGTTCACTGGAGATAGATTTTAATAAAACCAAAGAGATGGTAATTGGCAGAAATAAAATAGACTTTATTGAAGGGTTATAACCTCTGGTACTTAATGGACATCAAATAGAGGCTGTTGGAGGTTTTAAATATTTAGGAATATTTATTGATAGTAAATTGACCTTTTCTGGAAATGTTGAATATATATTTTTAAAGACATGCTGAGATGATATCTTTTTGAGAGATTAAAACTAGTGTATTTTGGAGATGGTATACAAGAATATCGTTGAGAGTGTTATGAGTTTTAACATGACTGTGTGGTCTGGACATTTGCCAGTAAAATAAAAGCAAGCATTGTGTAGAGTAGTAAAAAAAAAATCTTTCTGTTGAACACAAAAGAAGATATTTGAAAGAATGTGGGACGCTAGTAGCCAATATCATCTATAGTAGGAGAAAAAATACTATGGAAGTCAATGGCCACCATATTTTCTTCTGTGTTGAACAGAGGACAGACACTCAAACAGGACTAGAATGATCCATCCTTGTCCAGTGTCTGCACTTTTTCTTTCTAAAAGTTATGATCAATAACGACCAGTTCAAAGGGGCCGTCTGCATTAATGCCTGATGGAGGGCTTGTCTGAAGCTTTGTGTTGATGTGATCATCATAGTAACAACAGCCAGTCACATCCAGTTTGAATGTGACACAAATAAAGGCTGATTTATACTTCTGCGTCAAGTGCACACGTATGGTCTGGCGCAGTCTTCGCGTGATCGCATATCCCTTGCCTTGACTGACGCCGACGCTTATGCACACCTCTCAGAAAATTTAACTACACAATGCATAGTGCAAACTTTGTGATTGCTCGGCTTGGTATCGTTGAAGAGTGTGGGCAGTTCTAAGAGCCAAGGGAGAGCCGCGAGCCTGATGGAGCGAGTGTTTACAAGTGTCTAATCTTATGAAGGAGCTCCAGATGGAAACTTGTTTTGTGTTTATCTCATGATTAAAGTTGTTGCATGTTCGCCCATGTGTTCCCACCTCTGAATGAGCAAGTTTTAGCTTCTTGTACATTAAGGTAGCATTCAGAAAAAACAAAATGCCGGCGAAAAAACTCGACACAGAGGAACATAAAAACCTACTGCCAGCTACTGGAAGTGTTATTTCAGAGCAACACAAACAGCATGCTAATAAAATATAAATGCACGACTACGCACAAGGCATGCGCCGATCACTCAATGCAGAAGTATAAATCAGCCTTTAGACACAGAAGAAGAAGTAGAATTAGTTGTTGTTATTTATAAAGATTTATCATTAAGCACTGGGTGATTACCATCCACAATAAAAAGCTCTTCCATTTTGACATATCGTTATGTGAGTGTGATTGGCTAACGTCTAAACTAGTATATTTGCTTAAAGAAGTCTGATTGGCCTGTGTTGGCACTTAAAGTTTTTTAACTTCAACCACAAGCGACTTTGTGGACCCACAATTCAGTGCGGCATCTTTCTATTCAAAAGTAATTGAGAAACATTAACTCTGACAACCTGTATGAATGGGTCATAAAAATGTTTTTATTTATATAGGCTTCAGTAGTTTATTGTTGTACTTTGTATTGTACAATGCTCGGATTAGTGTTGACACCTTGTGGACCAAGTAGGCAGTGCAAAAACAGTTCAACTGTAAGCTGCAAGTGTATCATATGTATGTACATTTACAAAAAAATCAGGAAACGATTTTACAGAACACCCTTCGTTTTATTTTCCAACTTATACTATACAGTCTGAAGACGTAATATCACCTTGATTTAGCACAATCCATCTGACATAGAGCGTAGAAGTCTTCTTGGGTTCTAAAACATGTAACTGACCCAAACCACTTTTTACCTAAACCTGATGTGGTGAGATTAATTGTAAAAAATAAATAAATTAATTAATTAAAATTAAACCTGACCAGAAAATGACTGTGAATTTATTTATTTTTTGACTGTAATCTGACATTACTTTCATTTATGAACTTATTTATTACAAATTGATATTATTGTCTGCCTGATACAGGTTATTCCCGAGTTCTGGTTTTAGCTGTGACCAGTGGAATAGAAAATAAATGTAATAAGCAGATAAAAATGCAATATCTTGTCTGATAAATCATGTACAGTGTCTTGGTAGTTTCTAAACTTCAATGGGCATCAGGATGGACTAAATCGATTTGTTTTTTATGGTACGTATTATCGATGACATACTCTTGGAAGAGTTTATTGCATTTACAGAAAGCACTTGCAAATTAACACTTTGTCTTTTTCAGGGGTGTCTGTTAAATGTTTTAATGGTGTTATTATTTGTTCAGGCCATCCAAACCTGGCACCCATGCAGAGAATGAACGCTCCTCGAGGAATGGGCCCGATGGGACCGGGACCACAGGTCTGGATCTTATACTATCCCGAAGACTCAGTGTGTGTGTGTGTGTTTGTGTGTAAACTAACTATGTTCTTGTTCTCTCCTCTCTCGTGGTGTCCTCTGGGGATTCTGGGTATCGTAGTCTGACCCTTGGTTATCATTACAGAACTATGGTGGAGGAATGAGGCCTCCAAATTCTATGGGCCCGGGAATGCCAGGAGTAAACATGTAAGGACTTGACCAGTCTATTCTATATATGGGGTTTCATTTTGTGATATTCATATGTTTGCTTTTTTTTATCGACTGTTCTATCTGATACATCATGTTTTATGTACACTGTAAAAAAATGCAGGGTTCCACACAATACCTTCATGTTGTCCCAACACAAATCGATTAAGTTAACTTAATTGTTTTATAAGTGGATTGAACATAAAACATTCAAGTTGTGCCTAAAAATAAAACCCAAGAATTGTGTTGTTTCAGTTCATTTTAAGTAAGGGGTTTGAACTAGCATCATTGCGTTTAATGTAAATCAATGAGATGTTTGTAACAGTATAGCAGAATATCTACATGTAATGTAAATATCAGATGTCACTATATTCCCCAACAATGTCTTAGTGGGGGGATATTTTTAAATGTTTTGGTTTTATGATCAATGTTTGTAGTTTTATATTTACATCAGGGAAACCATATGTATAAATAAAGTTCCTTAAAAGTCTGATTCTAGTTGATCACATTTTAACATGATTTTTCTAAAGAAATAATTCTAATAAATATGGTATTCTTACCTTTTACTCATGATTTCACAGTAAAAAGACACGTAAACCACAACCTAAACAGAACGTTTTACAGTTACACTAAAAGGACTTTTACTTGCTAAAATACAGTATGAATGATCAGCTTATTCACAGACGTTGTGTATAGATTAGATCATCCTGACTTTTTACACATTAAATATGGTCCAGTATGATGATTTATAGGGTTAACTTACCACTGCAAAACAAATGCACTCTTCACCTTTAAAGCTTTGGAACATTTGAACTTAGACTTTGCTTAACCTTCCTGTCGTGTTCGGGTCTGACCGATTTACAACTTAAAACACTCATAAATATTGTGTATTACATCTGATTGCCTCAAGACCTTATGATATCCTCCACATTATGCACTTGAACATATAAAAGTGATGATCACCTCTTTCATTGAATTTTTAGTGTTTTAATCAACCTTGTTACACCTGTGGTGTTCCCGTGTCACCATAGGAAATGAATGGGTATCCAGACTATATTCATCCATCAGACAGAAAACATCCCCACACACACCACCCCAACTCACTCACTCACTCACTCACTCACTCACTCACTCACTCACTCACACATTTCAGACTGAACAATGTCTTTTGCAGGTACACATCCCTTTTCCGCGCTTATGTGCCAATCCTCCAGCCTGATCTCACAAGGAAACATAACTATTTTACGTTTTGTCAGTTTAGTGGCTAATTCGTACTAGTTCAGTCATACGAAAATGTATGATTTTTTAAAGGAGGCATGGCATCCAACCCCACCCCTAAACCCAACTGTTATTGGGGATGAGTAAATCATACTAAATTGTATGAATGAGATAGTATGAATTCATACGGATTAGCCACTAAATCAATAAGTTATGAATTGCCATGAGATAGCGTTGGATCCTACAACGTGAATCAACTTCCTGATAAAACAAGTTATCATATCTTCACACAGACTAGACAGGTGTTTGTTATGTGAACCCGTTTGTGTGTGTGTGTTCCTTTTCTTTCTTTCTTTCTTTCTTTCTTTCTTTCTTTCTTTCTTTCTTTCTTTCTTTCTTCGTTCAGCCTTCTGGGTCTTGCAGGAGCACTTTTAGCTTAGCATCAATTATTTTATTGGATTAGACCATTAGCATGTCACTCAAAAATGACCAAAGTATAACATGTGCTACTTCTGTGTCCATGCTCACCGACTGTCTATACCCTCAGTCACTATTCCCTATATTAGTACACTAATATAGTCCAATTGAAGGACTGAATGAAAATTCAAGCACTCAATATACAGGAAAGTATACAGTTTTGTTTGTGCTTTGCTGGTTAATAAATCCTTCAGATGGATTTAAATTTCTTTAGTCAGATCCTGTGATAGTTATTTTAGCGAGCTGTCTATTAGTAACGAAACAAAGTATTTTGATTTCTGTCATCTGTTGTTCATTTTGTCATACATTTTCAGTGCCTATTTGTATTTTCACTGCAGTTGTTTTATGTGTAATTCTATAAATTCATGTTAAATACTACTTTGAGACATTGTTCACAGCTAAAGTGAAATGTTTAATAAAAATTTGGTGTTTTTTTTTTGTGCTAATATAAGAGCAGTTAAAACAGACCGGTCAATTTTGACTGGGAACACTAAAGTAAGGGGCGGGATGTGAACACGGCACAAGGGTTAATATTTGACTGTAAGCTTTTGAGGTAAATTATTTGATTATTTAAATGTCACTTATATAAAAGTGTATCAAAAATATTATATTAAATTATTAAATATTTAAATTATTTAGCACTTAATCTGATCTTACTTACTTTATATTTGATACTTTGATGTTTTTGCAAAGTGAATAAATAGCTGTTCTGTATTTTTTTCTTAACAGGGTAGCAGGAGCAGGTAGACCATGGCCAAATCCTAATAATGGAAACACGGTAGGCACTTACTTAATTTAAGCATGTTTTATAGACGAGGAATGATTTCTGAAAACATCTGTAAATAAATACCTTTTTTTGGCTTCACAGATCTCATATTCCTCTTCATCCCCAGGAACATATGTGGTAAGGGATTGTTTTTTGTTTGGTTTTGTAATATTTTCTGTCCTGAGAGAATCTGGCTGCAGTGTTTGTGCTGTTGTGTTTTCTCAGGGTCCTCCAGGAGGAGCAGGAGGTGGTGGATGTCCTCCAGGAACGCCTATCATGCCAAGTCCAGCAGGTAAAAGCTGATCACATCTATATCTACAGTGCATCCGGAAATTATTCATAGCGCTTCACTTTTTCCACATTATTTTTATGTTACAGCCTTATTCCAAAATGGATTAAATTCATTTATTTCCTCAAAATTCTACACACAATACACCATAATGACAATGTGAAAAAAGATTTTGTTGAAATTGTTGCAAAATTATTAAAAATACAAAACCTAAAAAATCACATGCACATAAGTATTCACAGCCTTTGCCGTAAAGCTCTAAATGGAGCTCACCTACATTCTGTTTCCACTGATCATTCTTGAGATGTTTCAGCAGCTTAATTGGAGTTCACCTGTGGTAAATTCAGTTGATTGGATATGATTTGACAAGGCATACACTTGTCTATATAAGGTCCCAGGGTTGATAGTGCATGTCAAAGGCACAAGGGTGGGGAAGGTTACAGAAAAATATCTGCTGCTCTGAAAGTTCCAATGACCACAGTGGCTTCCATCATGCGTAAGTGGAAGATCTTCGAAACCACCAGTACTCTTCCTAGAGCTGGCCAGCCATCTAAACTGAGTAATCGGGGGAACAACTATCCCCCGGGAGAACAACCATCTGTGCAGCAATCCACCAATCAGGCCTGTATGGTAGAGTGGCCAGACGAAAGCCACTCCCCACCTGGAATTTGCCAAAAGGCATCTGAAGGACTCTCAGACCATAAGAAACAAAATTCTCTGGTCTGATGAGACTAAAATTGAATTCTTTGGAGTGAATGCCAGGCGTCATCAACAGGCTAATATCACCCCTACAGTGAAGCATGGTGGTGGCAGCATCATGCTGTGGGGATGTTTTTCAGCTGCAGGAACTGGAAGGCTATTCAGGATAGATGGAAAGAAGAATGCAGCAATGTACAGAGACATCCTGAATGAAAACCTTCTTCAGAGTGCTCTTGACCTCAGACTGGGGCAACGGTTCATCTTCCAGCAGGACAATGACCCAAAGCACACCGCCAAAATATCAATGGAGTGGCTTCACAACAACTCTATGAATGTCCTTGAGTGGCCCAGCCAGAGCCCAAACCTAAATCCTATTGAACACCTCTGGAGAGATCTGAAAATGGCTATATACCGTCGCTTCCCATCCAACCTGATAGAGCTTGAGAGGTACTGCAAAGAGGAATGGGCAAAAATTCCCAAAGATGGGTGTGCCAAGCTTGTGGCATCATATTCAAAAAGACTTGAGGCTGTAATTGCTGCCAAAGGTGCATCAACAAAGTGTTGAGCAAATGCGGTGAATACTTATGTACATGTGATTTTTCAGGTTTGTTATTTTTAATAAATTTGCAACAATTTCAAGAAATCCTTTTCCATAATTGTCATTACGAGGTATTGTGTGTAGAATTTTGAGGAAATAAATGAATTGAATCCCTTTTGGAATAAGGATGTAACATAAAAAAATGTGGAAAAAGTGAAGCGCTGTGAATACTTTCCGGATGCACTGTATCTTGGCATAAATCATTGAATTTGTATTTGACCATTAGCATCTCGCTCCAAAAAAAAATTATAATTTGAAAAGAGTTTTGATCATTTTTTTATTCAAAGCTTGACTCTTTTGTAGTTACATGGTGTACTGAGACTGATGGATTTTTTTTTAAGTTGCTATTTTCTAGGCTGATATGGCTTGGAACTATACCCTTATTCCAGTGTCATTTTCAGGGAACTTTGCTACCATACCAAGTCTGCAGCAGGCACAATGATATTATTCAGCACTTGAAAATAGTCCCCATCTAGGTAACAGCTCTGCCTAATATCACAGCGTTGCCTAATATCTTTGCTTTTCATTTTCCATCAGTCTTAGTACACAGTGTATCTACAGAAGCTTTAAATGGGAAAATGATCAAAATTCTTTTTTTCAAATTTTTGAGTGAGATGCTAATGGTCTAATCCAATTCAGTTCTCCACCTTTTTTGGAAACAGGCTCATTTTACAATTTCCCTTTGAGTTTTACCATTTTTTAATCCATTAAGCCGATCTCCGGGTCTGGCAGGAGCACTTTTAACTTAGCTTGGTTTAGCACAAATCAGCCTTTAATAAAGATTGTCATTTAAAAAAAAAGAAAATTTAATTAAAATTATATATTTATTTCTATATATATAATTTTTATTAGTTTATCTTTTATACTATATAAAATATATATATATACTGTATATATATATCGCAAATTCAAAAATTGAAAGGCGTTCCGTTTTGTGAAGTTTACCCTGCTTTTGTGCTTAATTGTCCAACGTGTTTACAGCAATGTCACAGTGTTTAAAAATAAAATAAAAAAGAACATTATATTGGCCTACTTTATAAAGCAAATAAAACAAAACACAACACATCATTTGTTTCGGAAAATGAATAAGCAGTGTCTCAACGTCCATATGAAAGCATCTGTCTGTCAGTCTTTGACATGACTGGACTTTGCTCCTCAGCGCCCCCACACCTTGATGCTCATGACAAGAATAGCATGTGTAGTTATCTTATTTTTTTTTAAGTGAGGTGTAAATCGCTGTCATATATACACATATATACATACATACATACATACATACATACATACATATTGTACATATTGTACAATACATATTGTTTTTAAATCTCATGAAATACAGTTTGATATATTTACTTTCAACCCACAGCCCTCAATCAACTTTGCATCCCTGGCTCTAATTCAATTCAGTGATTTATGCTAAGCTAAAAGTTTTCCCGCCAGACCCAGAGACCAGCTGAATGAATTTAAAAAATTGTGAAATTCAACTTTTTATGTGAAAAAAGCATATACAATCAATTAACAACCTCATAGATAACTACACAGTTTGTTTCAAAAGTGACAAATACATTAAAATATGAAACTGCATCTAAAATTGCTAAGATTTTCGATAGTTGTTTCTAGTGTTACAGTGTTTCAAGGTGACTGTTTAAAAAGCGTAAACCTCCTGTTGTGTGTTCACAGACTCCACTAACTCGGGTGAAAACCTCTACACATTGATAAACTCAGTCCCACCAGGAGGAAACAGATCCAGTGTGAGTTCCTCTATTCCTCTTACCTTTATTGAACATTAGCCTAAAATGCTAAAATGTCATTTTAGCTCTGTATCTGTGTGTAAATGCTGTCTGTTTCTCCTCATGTGTGTCTGTAGTTTCCTATGGGTCCAGGGTCAGACGGCCCAATGGGAGGGCTGGAGCCACATCATATGAATGGATCATTAGGTAAAATATTCCTAATTCCTAAAATATCACTATAGCAGTTACAGAAGTTGTCGAAAACTATGGGAATTTTTACCCTCCTAATTAGAACTCATGTGTTTGTGCTGTTTTTAATTCATGATTCTTGTCTCACAGGTTCAGGTGACATCGATGGACTCACAAAGGTATTGTTAAACCTATTGTTTAGTTGTTATGCCTGTTGAAATAATATGAAATTAGCAGGATTTGACAAAGGATGACAAGCAATTATGATCACTGAATAAATCAAAAGTAGCACTTTACATCTAATCTAATCTAAATGTAGAATAGTGTCTGTGTACTGTATAGTGTTTTTAAGAATAGGGCATTTGTATTCATCCGTTTTGCATTAAATTCATCAAATGACATAATATAAAAATTATATTGTATTATATTCAGTATTGTATACAGTATATATAAAGTATATTATATACAGTTATTTATCATTTAATATTCCACAACATTACTGTTATTACAGTATTTGCAATATATTACATATTTTTAAATAAATGACAATTTTTATTAAAGGCTGATTTGTGCTAAACTAATACTATATATATATTACATTTTGGTGTTGGTGTGCATAAAAGAGTTTTTTTTAAAGCATTAAAAACCTCACTAACCACAAACATTTGAATGGTAGTGATTTTTCCCCTAGTCTAAAACATTCCACCATTTTTTATTATTTACATTGCAGATCGCTGAAGTATATGGTTTGAAACTCCTGGGAATTCATTAGTCCAAAGATGTTTCAAATATATGCAAAACTTTCAGTTCTGTAGTTAACAAACAATATATTGTTATTAAATCTATGTTTATGTAGCTAAACTTATCTGAAGAAAAATGATTTAATACTATTAAATGTTAATAATGTCTTGCTGAAACTTAATCTACATGATCTTAGAATCGATGGCATTCAATATACGGTTAAATTCCTAAAACTATACAATTTAGTCTCAGAAATGACAAAAATATTTGGTTTAATATACATCAAGTATCATTATTCTTCAGAATTACCAATGAATGACTTTTTACCATTTATTTTTAACAATTCCAGAACTCCCCTAATAATCTGAGTGGCCTAAGCAACCCTCCAGGAACACCACGAGATGACGCTGAACTGAGCGGAAGCTTCCTGCACTCCTTTCAGAATGAAAACGTGAGCTCAAACACGTAAACATAATACATAATAACAGTGGGGTTTTGAATGTGTTTAAAGGGTTAGTTCTCCAAAAAAAAATGAAATTTGTTATTAATTACTCACCTTCATGTTGTCCCAATCCCCTGAGACCTTCATTCATCTTCAGAATACAAATTGAGGTATTTTAGATGAAATTTCGAGAACTCTCTCATCCTCCATAGACAGTCAAGAAAAATACCAACAAAAAAAAATCCTAAAAACAGCCCATGTGTCTTCAATAATTTAATCAGAATATTAGGAATTTACGAGAATACTTTTGTCTGAAGCTTTATTCACTAGTTTCTTCTCCTCAGTGTCAGTATAGGGTGCGTGTTCATTAGAATTTGCCTCAATGTCAAATGTGCCTGTGCTTTCTGTTTTATGTTAGAGATGTAATGGTATGAAATTTCACATCATGATTATAGTGACTAAATTTATCACTGTTTTGTTAAAATTCCCTAAAAATGTTCAAAAATCAATGTCACACTCACACTTGAGGGCTGGGACACACCAAGCCAACGGTCGACCATTGGGCTTTGTCAGTCCATTGGTCAGCGTCGGTCTGGCTAGTTGGTTTGGTGTGTTCCACACGTTGCCTCTCGTCAGATTGCATTGGCTCGATTCTGCATGTCAAATCAACATTGGCTGAAGAGAGCTATCTGACTGGTTATACAACAACAAATCGTTTCAGTTGACAGTTGTCCGTTTGGTGTGTTCACGGCCATTTTTTTGGTCCAAACAGAACCAGACATGAACCAACTCAAGCGGTTCACAACTTAGTTTTTCACAAAACTGCATAAAGCTGCTTTATAAAAGCCGAAAAAGGGTTGTGCGATTTTATGAAAATATCTAATTGTGACTGATATAATTGCAATATAATTTTGTGGAATCGCCCTTCAGCTCAGTATTCTTCTCAATAATGTGCAGCACAATTTCATTGAAATGAGTACAACATACTTTAACTATATAAATACATATTTATTAGCTGTCTACATGCATTTACATAACAGCTAATTACAATGTTAGTTTTCAAAATTGTGATAGTCATTAATGATACTGAAAATCTGTAACTGTAATACTAGCCGCTATAAAATTTACTGAGGTTTAACTTGGAAAAAAAGCAATCGTGACAACACCATTTTGTATGTGCACAAAAATATTATCGTAGCTTCATAATATTCCTATTGAGCCACTGAAGAAACATGGACTGTTTTGACTATATTTTTTGGTACCTTTCTGAAGTTGGGACCATTGCTGTCTATGGAGGATCAAAGAGCTCTCAAATTTCATCTAAACTATCTTAATTTGTGCTTCAAAGATAAATGAAGGTCTTTAGAACAAAATAAAGAGAGTCATTTTTGACTGAATGTTAATTTTTGGGTGAACCTACCCTGTAATTGAGCTCCTCTTTTTTTCCTCAGTACTCGCCAACAATGACAATGAGTGTGTGAAGGACGAGCTCCAGCTTTTAAAGACCAGGGACCAACCTCAACAAGACCCAGAGTGAGTCAACCCTCACACTTAATACCAACCAAATCCTGCCGCAGCTCTGGGTAAACCGGCCGCTCCTTGTTCCAGCATGAATAGATGAACTCTGCTTACAGGAAGGACCTGTCTAAGACGGGAGCTCCCCCCTTTTACACCTCTTTTACATTTTCGTATTGTTTTAACAGAAGCCCAGACAGGACAAGACGACATGAGTTTGTTTCATTTTGTTAAGTTGATCTGAAACGGTCGGGACCATGACAACATTAAACTGTGGATGTAGTGCTGCATACTAGTGCTTCTTCAGCGCAGGCATCTGTATAACATTCCATTAGAGTATTTTAGGATCTAGTCTGATATTTTAAAAAAGCTTTGAAACATGTTTGTCTCTGTAATGGCTTCCTTGAAAATGACTTACACCAGAGGAATGGCTTGGGCTACAGCAGATTTCATGAAGCGCACTGATAGGAATGGCAAAAACAAAAAATCTACTGTCCTTCATTCATTCTTTCTGACGCATACTTGGGAACGTAAAGGACTGTTAGCAAAACTTTCTCTTTTTCTCTTGTTTTGATGTTTTAATGTTTTATAATTATGGATTTTATTGCTGAAGTCTTTTAATAACAGCAGTGACACCTACTTTAAGACATTTGTGGTATGTGCCATGTTTTCCATAGGACCCTCAGATTGACATTAGTTTGCCCAAAAATGAAAACGGAGTCATTGATTAGGATGTTGACTACTTTTATGTTTTATTTTTTTAGGTTTGGTTCGATTAAACTAAATGCTTTGACATTACTCTGTTATTAAGCAAATTATTTAAGGGGATAATACTCCCAAAAATGAAAATTTCCTCACCATTTACTCGAGAGGTTCTAAACTTTTATGAATTTCTTTCTTCTGTTGAACACAAAACTGTTCTGAAGAAAGTGGGAGGAAAACAAAACAGCCATTGACATCAATTTTATTAACAAAAAATACTATGGAAGTCAATGGCTGGCTGCTTTTTTCCAACATTCTTCATCATATTTTCCTTTGTGTTCAGCAGAAGATAGAAACTCAAACAGGTTTGGAACAAGTGTGAGGGTGAGTAAAGGATTTTTTATGACAGAATAATTGCGAACGCTGCCAGTCAGACTCCAAACAAGCAGTTGAAGAGCACGAAATAACAAAGAAATCTGTTTCTGTCTGCTTGTAGATTAACTCCACTTGCAAACTCAGGTGTAATTGGACTGAAATATGTATGCAGAGCAGACCAAAGTTATCTAAAAGGAAATGAAATAGGACAAGATGTACTTGAGACTTTTCTTGCTAATGGCCACAGTGTTGCACCACAGTTCAATACAGGCATCTTTGTGTTTGACTTTCTAAATTTTGACACATTTAATTAGCTTTGAGTGGATAAAAATAACACCATGTCCACAATTATACAATAAACAAACAGCATTGTTTTAGAAGTTCGATAAACGTCATAAAAGTAAGTTTTGTGTGTATATCTTTGTTAGTTCTTCAGAATGTCACTGTAAACACTAAGGACACGTGTCCATAAAAGTGTTTTGAGCAGCTGAAAACGGTTTGAGCATTTAAAAAAATGCTGAATGCTCAGCACTTCATGTAAAACTGACACTTAGTGCATCACTAAGCTGCTGGTGCTCTCATTGAAAACAACTGGGGAAAAAAAAATGCTTCGGTGGACACGTGCCCTAAATGAACCAGTGCCCAATATTTCATTTTCTATAATGGTCTAGACCAAACAAACCAAGGACTAAACTACAAGTGTGAATACACCATTACTCTCCCTGGTGCTGTTCTAATGCTGTAAGGCTTTCTGAAAAAACACACACAACAAATATGACAGAATGCTTCCATGCAAAACACACACTGTATATTTCAAGTTCTCTGTGGGTATATGATGGGGTCTGGTGAAAACCAATTGAATTTAATCAATCAATCGTATAACTCAAATTCTGACGTTTATCATTTGTTTTTGTCCAGGACTGCATGTTCATGAGCCTCTGTTAGCATTTATGTTTGAAAGAATCCTTTTTTAAAGTATGTAGAAATCCCAATAAAACAGTCCATGCTGGCTTTTATATTAAAAATATCTTCAGTCTGTAATTCTGATCGTCAGATTGAAGTCAGAAAGTTGATTTAAATGTGATAACTTGCTTTTGCGGCAAACACAATCAATGTACCTCAGAGAAGAAAATAAGTGTTGTATTTCTATTTATTTAGATTTCTCACAACTTGTGTGCAGGATTGGCATGTTCTTGTGAGTTAGAATGAACTGCCTCACTTAATAAAAGTTTCATCTAAAGTTTTTTTTTATAAAGGGACAAAAACCAAACTTGATTGAGGGCTGTGGGCCAAAGGTAAATATACCAAACTATATTACATTAACATTTTATTTTTACATTTTTTATTTTAAATTTCCTAATTTATTTCCTAATATTTAAAATTAGCTAGAAAACATTGCTTTAAATCATATTGAAGTATATATTTATTTAAATTTTATGATGAACTTATTACAGTAAAAACATAAACAATCCCATTTATAACAGAATAACAAACAGACTGCCTTTGCCTTGATTTTCTCGCCAATGTCTTGTGCATTGTCCTTGTCTTGTGCGTCGAGTGAAAGTATTTGCGTTATTAAAAATCTGATTTATTTACAACATTTAATTAAAACATTTAATTTCAGACTGCTTTATTTGTTGCCCAGCAATAAAAATAAATTAAAAAAAGAAACAAAAGGTTATGTTAAATTTGAAATGGCAATCTCTATCAAAGGCATTCGCACCAACCCCCTCCCTATCATTCTCCCTCAGTTCACAAATGGGATGGTGGGCCAAATCATAGGTTACCATGGGCCAACTTTGGCCATCTCTGATCTAAAGGCTCACCATAGGATAATTTTTGCTCTCGCTTATAATCCTCATTATCGTTTCTCGAGACATTTTTCATCAATCATACCCAATCGAGAGTCACTGGAGATGAAATTTTACCTGAGTTTTATTTTTAACGACACTTGCGCCAGTCATTTTTGTGCCTTGGTGTGTTCGCTCATTGCGCTCTTTCTGTAGTCATGAGGTGTTAAATGTCAGTGAAAAACACAAGCGAAAATTGCCCTTAACAACCAGGATTTATATTAAAATGCGCTAAATTTAGCTCTTTTTTTTTTTCTAACCAACCCCTATCACTTACCTCTAGCATACTTTGCAATATGCTATGCAATTCATGGGACCATTCGGTGATGCTGTCTGCTATTCATGTTCATTATATGGATGAGTGCAAGCAGGATATTTTTATTTGTTAAAAAAAAAAAAAAAGTCTATACAGCGTTAGAACAATGCCAGTGTGAATAAACAATGGCTGAATTTTCATTGTTGGGTGAACTATGCCTTTAAGGCTTTTCAGCCAAACACAAAATGATATTTCATCTTTTCCACTGGCTTAGTTTTCATTTTCTTGTCATATTGTGTTTTCACCCATTCCTGTTTGCTTTTAGTCACCGTTGAAGAAGTGCTGCAAACGCCCAAAGGACACTTATTTATAACAGTTTCTC
This sequence comes from Danio choprae, assembly GCA_903798125.1. NCBI lineage: Eukaryota > Metazoa > Chordata > Actinopteri > Cypriniformes > Danionidae > Danio > Danio choprae. The sequence continues at coordinate 2,246,149 of CAIGQW010004318.1, read as the reverse complement.
TACTCTAGTCTGCCATGATGCTGTACAGCCACACTTCAACAGGCATGTTATACCATGTTGTTTAGCCTTTACAATGCATATTACGTTCTTTGGAAGACACAGTAAAATGACTCGTGTAATTTTTATGATTAAATTATTTTTCTGTTCATACCACTCTTATTTCAATCTTATGTCTTCTGCAAATAAATATGTATAAAACGACTGTTTGTCAAAATTGGTTATGAGGCATTTAAAGAAACAGCCGAGCGACATTTTATCCACAGTAGTCTTTATTTTCTGAGTTGGAGATATTGAAGGGATGGTGATATTCGGCCAGAGGGGTTTGTTCTGTTCATGTAGCACCGTGTAGAAAGAGAGCCAGAAACTTCTTGAAGGTCTCAGGCTGATATCCTGACAAACCAGCAGGAATCTACAAGCAAGAGCACAACATTTTAGTGTTATTCTTATGTTTCACAACTCAAAGAATTGACCACAGAATCCCAAGTACGCTTCAAATACTAAAAGCCCTCGATATAATTCAAGTGAATGGAAGAATTATGATTTATAGGAATTCAGTGAATTAAAAATCATAAGTTACTTTTCAAATAATAATAATAAATCTTTTTCACCCAAAATGTTTGAACTGTAGTGAATATGGGTGATTCTATAATTGCGGGAATATTTAGTGTCAAGTCATTATTTTTCATGCTTTTTATTTTAATACTCTAATAATCTAATAATAATCTTCATAGATCACAAGAGGTTACAGGCCATAACAAAATAATAAATTCTAGATTTATGTATTTTTTTTGTAAAAAAAAAAAAAAGAAGTAAATATTATATAAAAATATTTGTCCATAAATCTTCCATCAACTCTGTTACTGTATCATACTGTACATTTCAACTGATGGAATGATCTTCCCCAACTGAAATGATCTCACTTTCCCTTCACTAATCTGAAGAGCTGTTTCTGAAGCAATGAAAGGTTTGTTTGCTCTCTTTCAGAACATATTTTCATCTAAAATATCAAACTGCCTTTGAAAAACACATTACTGGTGTGCATCTTAATACAAAACAATGTCACTGGTATATTTTTAAATATGTAACTACAAATAACTGTCAGGTAAGACATGCAATTTAGTCTGTGAAACTGTGGATTAGCATTTATGCTTGCAAGTGGAGTTTTTGGCTGACAAACAATACTATAAAACTGTTTGGGTATGCAATTCTGCATTTCAACACAGTCGTTTCTGGTCAAGTTTAAGGGTGAGTTCACACATAAATAAAAAATTTTGTCATCGTTTGTTGATCCTACACTTGTTTGCTTCTTTCTTCTGTTGAACTTAAAAGAAGATATTTTGAAGGAATCTGGAATCATTGACTTCCATTGTATATGGTTTTCCCACAATGGAAGTCAATGGTTACAGGTTTTCAGCTTTCTTCAAAATATCTTTTGTGCTCAACAGAAAAAAAAGAAACTCAAGTCGTCATTACCATTAATCAACAGCAAAAGACTAAATTTAAACCGCAAAATGGACTGAAATTAGAATACATGGCCTTGAATAACTTTTTTTAAATACTGTAAACGGTAGATAAGGCTATGCATTTTATGCTGATTTATGGTATTTCTCAATGATACTCAAGTGTGACAATAAGGGATTTTTTTTTTTACACTGTAAACCGAATCAAACGAAACCACAGAGCCATGATACAAACCGAGCCGACAATTTTGTGAATCATGCCATTCCTAGTAAATAGTGAGTAATGTTTTCATTTTTTGGGTGAACTTTCCCTGTACTGTCTATGAATGAAGTGGACTCTTTACCTTCACGACTCTCCTCTTGATGTGAGGCCGGACCATGGCGTGTTCATAGAGCGGCTTATCCTCGTCCACCCACACCAGATTCTTCACTCCGCTGTCCGACTGCAGCTCTGTCGTGTTGAGCTGAAACACCACAAACTGGAAGATACGGCCGTTCGTGGCCACACTCTGAACCACAATGGGCTTCTCCAGAATTCTGGGCTCCTCCTGAGGGAGACAAGTTAATAATAAAGTAGTTTTAGCTTTATCATTACTGACAAACTGAACCAAACATGTGAAACTATTTATTGTCTTTTGATCTGTGCATTAAAGTATGTTGTCCACAAAATGGTCAGAGGAAAGAATGTTTATTTAAATCATTTAACAAAATTGTAACAAATGGCACTATTTACCAATAGACATTTAGTGTTTTGTGATGATGATGATGATGATGATGCAAGTTAAGTTAAAGAAAGAACCACAAAACTATTCCTGCACCCTTTTTGCTGCATCTGAAATCGCATACTACTCAAGACATTTGAGTACTTAATGACTGTAAGAAAAGTAAGTTCTATATAGTATGAATGTGAGTGGAATGAATAGAGTTCCAATGTACTACATCTGCCATTATCACGTGAACTCCCCTCATCATATGGTCTCATGGGATAGCACAATGTCCATTGGATGCGCACTACAGGACTTTGCCAGAAGTACAGTAGTAGGTCAGCAGGCACTTACTGTTTTTCAAATACTATGAATTCAGACATACTACTCTGCTCACATACTATATAGTATGCCATTTCGGAAGCACCGATGGTTTTAAAGAAACCTAACGGACAAAACTGCCTTAAAATATAATTTACAAATATGATTTGTATACTAGCTTGATTCTTGTAATCGAAACATTGCAATCACACTGGCATCCAAAAGTTTGTGGTCTGCAACATGGAGTTGTCACAATTCTCTTAAAACAATCGATTAATAATTAAATAATAACCTTTGAGTCTTTTATGCTCATCAATTTTGTCAAATATTCTAACATTATATATTCCAGTTACGCAAAGTTAAACGATCCTAATAGATCCTATGCTGATTAAATCCTCAAGAGACATTTTAATTATCATTATTTAATTATATTAGCATTGATGGGATCTAAGACCTGAGAAGAAATGATGCCAACCACCGAGGACTTCAAGAACAACACATACACTTAATTTATCATGTACACATAGACATCACCTTTATGCTATAAAATTGCAGGTTAATGATGTCTTTATATAATAACTTATATTTGATTATAACTTAATCTGATTGTAATGCAGTAATGTGCACCTTTTGTAAAGCTGCTTTGAAACAATAATAATTGTAAAAAGCGCTATACAAACAAACTTGAATTATTATTGATATTCAGAACAGTTGTGCTGCTAAATATTTTGTAAACATTTTTTTTCATGATTCTTCCAAAGAATGCATTTAGTTAAAACTGTTTTTTTATCATTAAGTTATCATATCCTTGGAGTAAAGGTAATAATTTATAAAAAAAAAAAATAATAATAATAATACTGACCCCAAACTTTTAAAGATTAGTGTACATCCTCAATATCTGATATATTTCTAAGTCTTAATAAAGAGAGCTGTAGTCTTCTAGAGGTGGAATTCTCTTACCCCATACAGGGCTTTTGCTCTGACCAGTGCGTTTCCAAAGCAGAACATGATCATCTTAGCACGTAGCTGATCAGGGAGAAGTTTTGGGGTGTTTCCCATTTCCATCAGGAAGAGAGTGTGGGCATGAGGGTAAGGATAGCCCTCTCTGAAACCTGGAGAAAAGAAAAATGAACAAATCAGACTTAATGTGTCAGTAAAGTCTTCATAGATCATTTATTAAGTCATGCTGTCTCTTTTGGTTAAAGTAAAAACACCCTGTGTTCAGAGTCTCTTTAAATGCAAATGAACTACTGCCCCGCCTACTTTTCCAGAAGAAGGTGGAGCCTTTACAGCTTGTGCATCAGTTACTCTGACAACAACAAACAACATCTCTGCGTCCGTTTTAAAGTGGGCATAGTATCAAAATGTACTCTTCTTACATACAGTGCATCCGGAAAGTATTCATAGCACTTCACTTTTTTCCACATTTTTTTTTGTTACAGCCTTATTCCAAAATTGATTAAATTCATGTATTTCCTCAAAATTCAACACAAAATATCCCTTAATAACAATATGAATTTTTTTTTAATTGTTGCAAATTTAATATTAATAAAAAACCTGAAAAATTACATGTTCATAAGTATTCACAGCCTTTGCCGTGAAGCTCTAAATGGCGCTCAGGTACATTCTGTTTCCACTGATCATTCTTGAGATGTTTCAGCAGCTTAACTGGAGTTCACCTGTGGTAAATTCAGTTGATTGGACATGATCTGAAAAGACATACACCTGTCTATATAAGGTCCCAGGGTTGACAGTGCATGTCAAAGCATAAACCAAGCATGAAGACAAAGGAATTGTCTGTAGACCTCCGAGACAGGATTGTCTTGTGGCACAAGGCTGGGGAAGGTTACAGAACATTTTCTGCTGCTCTGAAAGTTCCAATGAGCACAGTGGCCTCCATCATGCATAAGTGGAAGATGTTTGAAACCACCAGGACTCTTCCTAGAGCTGGCCGGCTATCTAAGCTGAGTGATCCGGGGAGAAGGGCCTTAGTCAGGGAGGTGATCGAGGTCACTGTCTGAGCTCCAGTATCTTCTGTGGAGAGACGAGAATCTTACAGAAGGACAATCATCTGTGCAGCAAACCACCAATCAGGCCTGTATGGTAGAGTGGCCAGACGGAAGCCACTCCCAACCTGGAATTTGCCAAAAGGCATCTGAAGGACTCTCAGACCATAAGAAACAAAATGCTCTGGTCTGATGAGACTAAAATTTTACTTTTTGGAGTGAATGCCAGGCGTCATCAACAGGCTAACACCCTACAGTGAACCATGGTGGTGGCAGCATCATGCTGTGGGGATGTTTTTCAGCAGCAGGAACTGGAAGACTAGTTAGAATAGAAGGAAAGATGAATGCAGCAATGTACAGAGACATCCTGAATGAAAACCTGCTTCAGAGTGCTCTTGACCTCAGACTGGGGCGACGGTTCATCTTCCAGTAGGACATTATTTTGTAAAAATCATTTGCACTCATAAGGTGTCATAATAACAGTATACCTTCAGCCTTTTTGAACTTCTTTTTACCCTCAGTTGAAGAATAAAAAAACATGATGGTGTACATAAGGATCTTTGGTATATTAGATTTGTGAAACCGAACATGAATACAATCCTATGAAGATTTTAACGCAGAACAGTATCAGCAGACAAAACTCAAAAAGGCCTCACCCCCTTGAATGGGAATTATTTATATTCAGGATTATACTAATTCAATGTATATTCCCGAAAGAAATGATGGTAAATGAAGGCAGTGGCTGACCTGTGGTGTTCTTCTCCTGGTAAACATTTGTGCACTGCAGGTCGATGGTGGGTGCGATGGGGTAAAAGGTCTCCAGCTCTTGATCAGCGGTGCCCTGGATCTGCTCAGGTCCCGCCAGAACAGGTAAAGGGGTCATAGAGTTTAACAGTAACCCGCTATGACCTCTAACCTGGAACACATCCTCGCCTGGGGACAGATAGGTTTTGTATAGTTAAGGCTCCAGTACACTAGTGTTGATGGTCTCATTTTTTTAATACAAATAATGCTGAAAAATGTATCACTGCTTAAACAAAAATTTGAGGAAACATAATTGTTTTTAACAATGATAATTACAAATGCTTCTTGAGAAGCAAATCATATTAAACGGATTTCTGAAGGATCATGTGAAACTTTAGACTGGAGTTATAATGCTTGAGTCAACTTAGTACAATTTAAAATATAATTTATGCAGTCACTATGAAGTATATGAAATATTTTAATTTAAATAATAATTTACTAT
>CAIGQW010004318.1:2170982-2205412 GCA_903798125.1 Danio choprae | reverse complement strand
TTTATTTATATATATAATACAATACAATAAAAGCTTGTTTGTTATTACAAGTGGTGAATCTGCCTTGTCATTTTCAATGGCCCATGCTCAGGCCAGCTACAACTATAACTAATTTTTGCTATTAATACAAGATGTTACACATGGACATGTAAAGTATTTAAAATGACACAATGCAGCTTAAATGGAGGTATATATACAACTTAGAAACTATACTGTTTACTGACATTGGTGATAAATGAACCCCATGAATTCCCAACCCCAATGTCATAACAGGGAATTTGAGATTGTAGAATATATAGATCTGGCTATTTGAAACATTTGTTGTCTGTATAAATCCCCTTGGCATGACACATTGACAATGCTGTACAAAATGACACTTTTGGCATGATTCTGAACATTCATAGAACAGAAGCAAGGCTTTCTTGACTGTTTGTGTGAAAATGTCACATGCTTTTTATTATCCCAGCAAAAACAACCAAGATCCTTAAGACATCAGGTATTCACAGATGGAAATCACCATATCATTTGGAAGTGCATTTACATTTGTTCCCGACAATATTTATTGCAGCTAAGTCCTAAAGCAACAGATAAATAGTTCACACAGAAAATGAAATTAAATCTCATCTGGAGAAGCTGATATTTTTGCTGACGTCTTTGTGTGCTGCAGTGGTGCCAGTCAATATAAGCTGCACCAGGACGGAGTTTCAGATTCAGATCTCCAGACAGGCTTTACCTCAGCTGGAACGGGAAAACATTTACCTGGGGAATCCATCCTGCTCGGCCCACCTCACAGAAACATCCTACAAAATTCTAGGCCGCTTTGTCAACTGTGGAACTGCTGCACAGGTATACAAGATAAAAAGATGCCCATTAAATATGTTGTAATTCCCATACTACCCTAAACCTTTCTCAGCGACATAAAAGGAATAGTTTACTCCAAAATAAAAATCTGATGTAAAACTAACCCATATGCTGCCAGGGGGTTAACGCTTGTCTTATGAAGCACATTGATGTGTTTTTGTATACAGAAATATTTCACTTTTTATTTTTAGATTACTGACTTCTGGTGGCAACTTCATGACTGAGCTCTGACTTGACGTTTGACGCATGACGAAATCGCAGCAGAAGTCCTGATGCATATAATCTTACCACTTTATCCAAATTCCAGCACCAACATAAAAAAAATTACAGGTGTAAAATGGTAAAAAAAAAAATTGTTTCATTTGAACTTTTGAACAAAAGTTGTAATCTCAGTGGTTGACAAGTCTCTAGCTACTGAAATTACAGTAACCATGACTCGCTAAGCACAAAACAGGTGAGCACACATTTCTGAACTACGAAAAAAAAAATGCAGAGGCTAGATGAATGTGAAGCAGTGACTACAAACAATGTCAACAAGAGGAAGTTAAATTGCAGATTTTTCATTTCACTTAATGTCCTTTCACAGCTTGTAAGTTCATTAAGTGCTATCATCTAACATCACAGAGTGATTTTACAAGTTCACTCTACTCATCTGCAGTAAAAAAATGAGCTTGGGTATGAATGCTGAGAAAATTCATAAAATACTTCACAAAAATGAGAAACAAAACGCTGATAATAAGCATGAACAAAGTCATCCTGGTGTGCACTGCAGTAGCCTTAAAGGGGACCTATTATGCAAAAATCAAAACAGTTGTGTGGCAATAGTGTGTGAATATAGCCAGCCTCTAATAGTAATTCTATTTTTTTATAATCATTTTATAAAAAACAGTCTGCAGAAACACTTTGATTGACATTCTCCCTCATCCCCGCCTATTAATGACGATTTCTCCCTTAACATAAACAGCCTTGAGTGAGAAGCTGTCGTCCATCATTAGTTTCCCTGCTGAAAATAATGTCAGCAACTATGTAAATGTGGAGTTTTAGGATGCACAAATGAAAACTGTAGTCTCCGTAGACTGCCTTTTTCTGAGACACTTCTTTTCACATTTTTAGTTTTACCGCTATAGTGACACACAAGTGTTTGTAGCTCCACCCCCTTTTGAAAAGAGCCCAATTTCATTTGAATTTAAAGCGATGGTCACCAAAACGCCACAATTTGGATCAAAGCTTAAAAGGGGCAGTTTCAAAGTGTTATTGAAAACATAAACATACAGACATCAGGGACTTATTTTACATCTTGTAAAAAGGCTTATAATAGGTCTCCTTTAAGTGTAATATACTGTATAACGTTATACAGTAATGCCTGTATAAAGCAAGTAAGTGGTAAGTGGTTCCCACGAGATGCATCTGTTCTCAGAAGTTCTGCTACAAATGTGTTTTACGTCATGCATTAATTCAGAGATTAGCCAAAATGTTGTCAAGAATGTTGGAAAAGGGTGATCCAAGTTAATAATTTAAAAATGTTAAATATTTGTGTTACAAAAACACATCGATCTTAATGAGACATGCGTTAATCTCCTGGTGGCATATGGGTTTGTTTTACGGCTACTTTCAACACCATTATACAGCATGGAATTTAAACTACTCAGACTGTGTCCCTCTGAAAGAAAAAAGTCATATACACAGAGAATTACTTAAGGGTGAGTTAATTATGGGGTCATTTTCATTTTTGGGTGAACTTTCCCTTTAAATTTAATCCAGTGATAGTTGTAAGCAAATGTCAAATACATTATTACAGCAGCTTTAAGACTGAGCTTGTTGTCTCATATCCTGTGTTGCAGAAACGTCAAAACATCACCATGCTGGTGAACTCGCTGTACATTGACGTTTCTGATGGTACACAGCAGAACATTCAGGAATATGAGGTGCAGTGTGACGCCCAGAGGAAGGTGGCCATGATCAACATCATCTCAGCTGAAGAGCGAAACCGGCTCAATGAACTGGCCCGTCTGGCCGAGCAATCAAACAACAAAAGCGTCAGTAAAAAAAGTGAACCGCATGAGACCAGCGACATCATCTTCATCAGCATCTGCGTTCTGGCCGTCATCCTCATGCTAATTGCTATTGTGTGGCTGGTGCTCTTATAGGCACACTCTAAAATATCAGTAAAAACTGGGCACAATGTACAGTATTAATATTAGGAATCATCTAACTTGATGTTTTTTTTTAAACTGGGTTTGTCATTTTCTGCATTGTACTGTGCTTTAGGGTTAATGTAAACTCTGTGAAATAAATGGATTATGTCCTTATTCTGTGACTGAATATAGAAGGACTTGATAGTCCTTTTTTTGTAAACATTTTTATCTAGCTTTCAATAGAAAGAACCATTCCCACAAAATGTAAACAAAAAATCAAATGTTGTATTTAAAAACAAAAACTTGAGTAAAAAACAGTCAATGAGCAGCCTAATGCATACTTCTGCATGTTAAAAAAATATATAATAAATATATTTTTTTAAACAATAAGATTTTTAAAAAGTGTCCTGAGTGTCTGACTTCTTCAAGGTTTCTTTTTGTAGCTCTTCACAAATATATTAACCGGTAATTTGCCGTCTTTGACCTGAACTCTCAACTCTGGCTTGTGTTTGAGAGCGAAGACGAGAGCCCTCACAGTTCTTCTGTACGCACCGCTAACAAGACGAGAGCTTTGGTGGAAAACCTCCCTCTCGATGTTCTCCACCAGTCCATGATCCACCTGGAAAATGTTAAAAATATACATCTTATTAATAAGGTATACACAATGTCTTTCATGATTTTTCTTCTTTTGTGAAATCTTTCAAAATATTTCATTCAGAAACTAAACGGATGCACACAGAGATTGTCATTGTGGTTAAAACATTTTAATGTTTAGTTAAGATTGCTACCTTCAGTTCAATGGCTTCCGAGAGCAGTTTCTTTGCATTGCTCCTTAAACTTTCTGTCTGTTTATCACAGCGAACTTCTATGGAAGGTTTGTTTGCATGCTCCTCAATGAAGGTCCTCCAGTGTTTGTACACCTCCTTTGCAAGAGACTTGATTTCAGGATCATCTGAATGCTTGCGAAGGTTGTTCACAGTGTGCCCTGAACAGATCAAGAAGAGAGCAGCAGGAATTTAAAATTGGCTCACTAGGAATCACTGGGAGTTGGGCATAACGCATTACAACAACCTAATAAAAATTTTTAGGAATGCAGTAATAAAACCATTTTTTTGTGTCATTTGATTACAATTACTAAAAGTCAGGATAATTACTTTACAAATTAAATGTTGAGAAAAAATAATTATAAGCATTTTAAATTTGGTTAATAAGCATGTGGTTATATGTTCAAATATATATCAAACTGTTTTATTTTATTACGTTTTATTACTCTCTCACAGTTAATTGCAGTTAAGTCAGCGCACACACATATACCCTAAACTTAGCAAACAATGTTGTGTCTAAAACACTGTAAAGGCACATTTAAATATATACTTTTCACTGAGAGGCATGTTCATTCTAAGAATTGAAAGTTTCAGAAATTAATTACATCTTTTAGATTTAGATTAGGTCAAGTTGCTGTTTTTAAACCTTTGTAATATTTCAAACATCTCATATCATGATAATGTCGTACATTACAATATAGTAGCTTATCTGTAAATTCAGTTTATAGGGTTTTTCCTACATGGAGAATTACGAGGTGGCCACCTCCATCAAATTCTGTACCATCTCTGCCTTTTGACAAAAATGAGGCAGGCAGTCATGGCTACTGACAGGATCCCAAGTGATGCTCATGCACTGTTCATGAATTTAATTACATTTCATGTTTGCCTTTTAAAATAAGATAATGTTTAACTTGATAAGGTTACAGGAATTATCAAATGTGTTTGTTTGAAGTTACAAAATGTTCATGATCCGGATACCACCTCCACCTCATTTGAGAAAATCCAGCATTATGGATGTATCATTTTCAATAAAAAAATGTAAACATAAATTTACAGAGAATGTATATATTAACAGTATTCTGAAAAATCTGTGACCACAGAGTTAAGGGATCAGAAACATATGAATATGTGTGTTTTATATTTTAAAAGAGGGAAATGAACATGTTATGGATATGACCAAAAAAGTATGCGAGTTTACAGTATACAACATATTTGTAGAAATCCTGTGAATTAAATCCCAAACAATAATTACCAATCAAAAGGACATCAAAAATACTAAGTGTAGTAAATATTTCAAACTGTTGCCTTTCATCACTATTTATGTTTATTTTCCTTCAGAATAGATTGCAACAAACCATAAAATTGAGTCAGGGACGTTTCCGTTGTTTACTTATTAATTTACTTACCAATTCTAGTAGACTTCAGCACTTCTCTGGAGGGCACTTTCTTGTCCAGCTCCTTTAAGGCTTCTATAATGTTCTCTTTAGGTTGACCAGGCAGTTCCAGGATTGACTTGTACCTTTCAATGTCCTCAATTACGACCACTCTCTGCAACAAATACAAACGTCTACATCAATAAAACCACACCTGATGGACAATAATGTGCAGAGAGACATTACTCACCCGAAGGGACTCTAACGTTGCTTGTTTGTAATTCCTCTCGTGTTTCGGTTCCTGTTTCCCCGTGTCATCCTTAGGCAACCGAACAACGAATTTATCCATTATTTAAAGCTTAATTTATTTCTTAAAAAGTTATTAACAACGCCTAATCAACGCTTATGTTTAGCGTCCTACATTCTACGTCTGTAATCAGCTGTAGGATGCGTACACAGGAAAAGCGCGCCTCCAAAAAATGTTTCAAAATAAAAGCTTTCTAAAACTGGACAAAATACACCCCAAAAAATGTCAAATGATAATAAACTAAAATAGTTGCAAGATGCTCTAATGTTCATCTAAAACGGATTGCTTAATTTTACTTACTTGATAATACACAATGCTCCGCGTTAAAACAGAAATGTCATAATCGAATGTAAAAACAAACGAAAACGTAGTTGCTTCTCATCTTTTTATTTTACAGTATGCATTTGATGTGTTAGTTTAATAAATTAAACAGTTTTTATATATTTGTTTTATATAGAAAATGTATTATTTCAGTTTTTATTCTTTTTAATTTTTAATTAATTTTTTTTATATTGCAATAACAACAGGCAATTACAATGAAAACACAACAGATATAGGTATAGTACAAACAATACAGATATTACTTTTTCGCAACAAGAGAAATATGACCATTTTAAAGAAGTACGACAATGTTTATTTATTTTATTTAAGAAAGGTTGCTGCATTTTTCGCTCAAAGGGTTAAATTCCGGTCATGTGACCTTCGTCTTAGTTTTAGCGCGGAACTTGGAACCCGTCGGGAAGAAAGACATATCGCAAACAAGATCGAAATGTGTGTTTAATTTAACATTATAGCGTTTGCTGGTTATTTTAAAATATAGTCGTATTTGTTTAAACACGACTGAGTGACTTTTGTAGTGTTTAAAATCAAAATAAAATCGTGACTTGTGTGAGGTAAGTTTAGTTTTTACGTCAGTTCAGCTGTTTATCCGCTGGGACAGTGTTTCTCGTAAACAATAACATAATTGGAGAAAGCATAAACAATAAAATGTAAGGTTTTACAAGTTACTTTTTTACACTACATTTCGACGCCTTTTTTGTTGGTTTGATTTTGTTTCCTTATTGTCTTGTATTGTTCTGGTCTTATTTAGGTGCAGTTAGCGTTAAATCAGTATTATACTTTACCAGCCAAGCTGATTATGAATATTAATATCTCATCTCATCTCCCACAACAGATTATTAGATCTGTTCATAGTTGTCGGCTTTAATGGAAGAAGCAAAGACTGCCCAGAGAAGCTCTCGTCGAAGTGTTGAAAAGGGCAGAAGTCGACACAAAATTTCCAGTGAGTGATAAATAATCTACAGTATGAGCTGTAAAGACTTCTTGGACATGACATTTAAAAATTAATGTCTATTAAATTGACTGAAATGCAAATTCTCCATTACAAATGCACAATACAAATATATAAAGTACACAACAATAAACATATTAAAGTTTATCTTATTTTGCCACAAGTGTTTACCAGTACATTCAGCAACACACTTTATCATATTTCAAAGACTTTAGTACAAAAGATGTACCTAATTACATTTATAATACATTTAATGTAATCAAATGTAACAATTCAAATAACTGTTAAAAACAATTAATTTAGTTTACAGTACATTACTTCTGCAAGGATGCTTTATTAAAAGTATGTTATGTTTATCTTTTTATTGTTTTTATTTATTGTTTTTCTTTACAAAGGAATTCTTGTTTTTTTTGACATTGTTATAGCTGGATTTAATAGTATCTGTGTGTTTTTTTTTCTCTCTTCAGGGGATGTTGAGACTGAAATTGCATATCTGTATGAGGTTCTGCCACAGCTGTCTCGAATATTTCGTATCATAGATAAAATTGGAGAAGGTTTGCCATTATTATTATTGTTACTATTTTTTTTTATTCTTGCCACTAAAAGGAAATCAGAAAAATGAAGTAAATTTACATTAAAAGCCGTTTTAGCTGAAACTATGGTTTTTGGTGATTTTATAAAATTTAAGTAAACTGCTTCCCACACTTTGTCAGTCAAAAACTATACAGACAAAATTTATAGCCATGGCACCTGATGATACATTAAGGTCTTGTGAAGTGGTCATAACATTAAGTTCTTACTCTGATTGTTGGACATAATTACATTATTTGTGCAACTTTAAAAATACTCAACAAATCTTCAGGAACCATACGTATTCATTTTGTTTAGCCTCTATGTTTTTTAAGTTCCAGTTGCAGTTGACTTGCATTGTATGAAATACTAATTTTCTTCTTCAGAATTTTTTTTTATCTATTATGCCCCTTTTAACAAGATAAAAAAATAAGTCTCTGATATCCTTGGAATGTGTATGTTAAGTTTCAGCTCAAAATACCTCACAAATAATGTTTTATAACTCTTGGAAACTGGCCATTTTAGGCTTTCATCTTAATTGTGCCATTTTGGTGACTGTTGCTTTAAATTCAAATGAGATTGTGCTCCCATACCTTTTTTTAAAAGAGGGTGGAGCTAAAAATTTAATTTTACATTAAAAGACTTTATAGCTGAAACCATGTTTTCTGGTGATTTATAAAATGCAAATGAACTTTGTCAGTCAACAACATATACAGACAAAATTTTTAGCCATGGCACCTGATGATACATTAAGGTTTTGTGAAGTGGTAATCATTAAGTTCTTATTCTGATTGTTGGACATAATCACATTATTTGTGCAACTTTAAACATAGTCAATGTACCTTCAGGAACCAAATGTATTCATTTTGTTTTGCCTCTATATGTGCCAGTAGCAGTTGACTTGCATTGTATGAATTACTAATGTTTTTCAGAAAAAAACTCACCTGTATCTTAGAAAAAATAAACAACAAATTAACATTTTTCCATGTTGAGTGAACTATCCCTTTAAAGGGGACCTATTATGCCCCTTTTTACAAGATTTAAAATAAGTCTCTGATGTCAATAGAGTGTGTATGTGAAGTTTCAGCTCGAAATACTCTACAAATAACATTTTATAACTTTTTTCAAACTGACCCTTATAGGCTTTGATCCTAAGTGTGCCATTTTGGTGCCTGTCGCTTTAAATTCAAATAAGATTGTGCTCCCAGCCCTCTGTTCAAAAGAAGGTGGAGCTATAAATGCCTATGTGTCAGCATAGTGGCAGATTCAAAAACAAGACTGCGGTCCTACGCTAATGAGAGAGAGATCGCTACTAATGGGTGGGGCTTTCGCCCTACGCTGACATGTAGAATGGGAAAATTAAATAAAAATTAATTAAAGTGTTTCTGCAGACTGTTTTTATGAAGTCTGATTATAAAAAATGTAATTATAGATGTTTTCCATTTGAAGCTGGTTATATTCACAGACTGTTGCCACACAACCCCTTATAAAAGTGAATTTGGCATATTTGGTCACCTTTAATGATCCTTTGCATCACTGTATCAACGCAGGTACTTTTAGTTCAGTATATTTGGCAGAGGCACAGATGGCGGACAGTTCAAGGAGGATGTTTGCATTGAAACATCTGATCCCTACAAGTCATCCTGTGCGCATTGCTGCTGAGCTCCAGTGCCTGACTGTTGCTGGGTGAGTGATGAAAATGTCTTATTTTGATCTTTGTTTTTATGTTTTCTGGACTAAATGATTGAAATATATTTTTGAATGAACAAATGTGCGTTTCAGAGTTACCTTAAAGTGTTTAACTGTTATATCTCCTACCACAGAGGGACCGAAAATGTGATGGGAGTCACATACTGCTTCAGGAAGGAGCATCATGTGGTCATAGTCATGCCATACATGGAGCATCAGACCTTTGTGGTGAGTGTCTGCACTATGTGTGTGTGCATATACCGCTTAACCATGATGTTACTCAAAAAAAAATTATTTTTCTTGTAGGATATTGTTGGCTTGTTAAGTTTTGAGGATGTGAGACATTACATCTATCATCTGCTCAAAGCCTTGAAACACATTCACAAGTTTGGCATCATCCACCGAGACATCAAACCAACCAATTTTCTGTTCAATCGACAGAAGAGGGAGTATGTACCTGATATTCATGGTGTTGTCGTTCTAGTCTAACCTCTGCCTGATACACATGAATTTGCTAGTTTCTTGCTTTTTTTAAAGTATAATGGTGACAACTGATCATTCAATAAAATGAGTCTTATGGTGTGTTCACATTTGGCAGGTTTGATTTGATTAATCTCTATAGTTATTGCTCTGTTTGTGTGGGTGAATGTGTGAATGCTCCATATAGTACCCACCAAAACACGGGCCAAGATCCTCAAAAAGATGGTTTTGATACACTTCCAGACGAACTCTAGTGTGGTTGAAATATGAATGCATAAATATATATTTATAAATATATATTTAAAATATATATTTTGAATAATCTTTAATGAACTTTTGAAGTGTTCAATTCAAATGTTTAAATCATCCGTTAAAGGTAACATATTTATTCATTCAAAAGTCTTTTTTTTTTTTGTAATGGAAATTTGCAAATTGTTTTCATAAAGTTATTATCATCGAAAAGGGTGCCAGGGTTTATCTTAAAACATTGTTATATTAATATAGGGTTTCTGCAAGTCTTAAAAGTCTTAATTCAATTTTACAAATTAATGGGCTAGTTCCCCCCAAAATGAAAATTCTGTTATTAATTACTCACCCTCTTTTTATTCCAATCACCTTAGGCCTTTAAAACAAAAATTAAGATATTTAAGATGAAATCTGAGAGCTCTCTCATCCTCCATATATGGCAATGGTCCAGAGATGTTCAGAAAAGTAAATAAAATCATTGTCAAAACATCAAAGAGCTCAAAGAACAAAGCTCTAAAATGACTTGTGTGCCAAAAATCTGTAAAATTACTTCTTTTTTTTCACCTTTGTCATCCACATCATGTTAACGACGAAATTTTCATTTTTGGTGAACTAACCCTTTACGTTTTTAAATAAGAGCAAACTGGTATTAAATGTTGTTCACACCTACATCTACCTTTAATAACACCTGCTGAATGTTCAACATTAAATTGACATTGAATTTGTGTTATTTTATTGCAAATTAATGAATTAAATAGAGTCTTTATATATTGTCTTTGATTATAGTGGTCTTGAAGTTCAAAAATAAAGATACATGCTGATTTCTTCTCTTTTTTTTTTTCTTTTTTTTTCCCCAGGTACGCTCTGGTGGATTTTGGCCTGGCTCAGGGCACTCCTGACACCCAGATTGAACTGCTGAAGGTGGTCAAATCAAAAGTTCATAAAGGTGGTGGGTCATCTAAGATGGTGGAGGAACCACTGGGAAAACAGAAACTGGTGCCTTTACCACCCAACAGCAGAAACCCTGCTGTCCAGTCCAGCACTAAAGCACCGGCTAAAAGACCCTGCCCACCCTCACGTGTTAAACACAGCAAGGTGTCTGCACTGTCTCTTTATTTAATTAACAAATTGTATTTTAAGTGATAATTAGTCAAACTGGGGAGCACTGCACTTCCAGGCCTATATTGATTTATTTTAGCAAACGTATTCATGTCAAAAATGTGTGTCCTTCCTCTCAAAGGAACTGATGGGACTTGATAAAGCACCACGGTCTGTATTTGGGGAGAAAAGCATAAACAGCACAAACTCTCATAAACCTGGCTCTGACAAAGTTGAGGTTAGCTCTGTTTCTTCTCACACTGGTTGCATGTGATGATGTCTGAATAACTATCAGCTCTTCACCTGTCACATTGTGTTTTAGGGATTGCTTTCAAAGCCGAAAAAGGAGGAAGTAATTCCACGCAAGATTGTTTCTGCCAAACACCGCTTCGTCCCTGTGAGAGCACCATTAAATCAGAAACCTCCTGCTGAGAGTCAGAAAGCCAAACCTGCTGCCGTCAACCCCATGCTCACCTGCAACTGCTACATGACTGACCGTGTCTGCAACATCTGCCTGTCCAGGTACACACTCGTAATCTGTATATCCATCCAAACCTTAAAAAGCCTAGTGTGCCATGTCTAAGGTGAAAAATGATCAACACTGTTATACACAATCTACTACATATATAGACACTTTACGTTTTAGCCCAATTCTAAAAACCCCCACCTTCAAATTTCACATTTGCTGTGAACCACCATCAGATTTAATGTTAATAGTGAACTCATGATGACATTTGAGTACATTTTGAGTATTTAATAAGCTACATCATGCATTTCTCAATCAAAACTTTCTATTTGATACATTTTATGGTGTTAATTTAATAGTGTGGTCATTGTTTTCACAGGAAACAGCAGGTGGCTCCGAGGGCTGGTACCCCTGGGTTTAGGGCTCCCGAGGTTCTAACTAAGTGTCCCAACCAGGGAACAGGTAAAGCTAACAAAAGCAATGATATTTATTCATTATTATTTTGGATGTGATTCAGTACTCCAGCTTACTGTATGGAAAATACTATCCTTTTAACAGTCAGTTCAGTTCTTGTGTACTTTATACATGTTCATCTGAAACTTGTAATGGTTATTCCAGAATTACAAGTTTCAGATGAACATGTATAAAGTACACAAGACCTGAACTGACTGTTAAAGGGATAGTATTTTCCATACAGTACATTTGGCGTTGATTAAACCTACTGTTTTTCAAAAACAAAAACGTCAATGATGAAACTGTTTTGAATAATACAAATTATATCAAGTTATCTCAAAAAAATTTGCTGTATATGTGTATTTAGGGACATTGTTTTAAAATTCAGTTTTAATTATTAATTGAATCTTACATTGGTTATAAAGAGCCATGACATTCATTAATTAAAGCACTGATAGAAAAAGCATGTGACTTGCTCCAAGTGATGACACTTTCTCTGACGAGAAACTCTGGAAAGCACTAATGCATGTCATTTTCTCTCAACAATTTATCAAAAATGTTTAGGACACACCAATAGTAGATTAACCCTTGTGTGCTGTTGGGGATGTTTTCATCTGCTCCGGGGTGATTTTGAGTCTTAATTGGGCCACAACTTTCTCTTTGTTTCAGCAAATGGAATAATTTTTGGTGACAAATCTTTTTTTGACACATTTTTTGGACAATGCTTTGGAAATTTTCAAAAATTCAACAATACACTCTGGGCAAAATTACTACCCTTTCATTATGTTGGTGGCTGTTTTGCCCCATTGACTTACATTATAAGGACATTTTTGGATTGCAAAGCCATGACACCATATAATCATGCATTCTTGATAATTGCTGGTTTTTTCCCTGTTGGGAAGAGTTCAAATGCGTCGTTTTTACTGATCATCAGTTGCAGTGCAAAAAAAGAGAGACCTGTGTGAGAGAGAGACCTTTGGCACTTATCTTGACAAGTCTGGGAAAATCTAAATAAGCAGCTCAGGGAAAACCAGCAACAATCAAGAATGCATGATTATACTGTCATGGCTTTGCAATCAAAAAATGTCAATAGAAGTCAATGGGGCAAAAACAGCCACAAACATAACAAAAGGGTAGTAAATTTGAACAGTACACATGGGTTAATTATTCATTAACCCTTTATTCAGTTTTCTGTAAATTATATATACTGTATTACAAAACCATTCTAGTAATACAAAACATGAAATATGCTTAATGTACCTGAACTGCTGAAATGAATCATGTATTCTACAATGACTAATAAAAGCTCATCTCTCTGCAGCGATTGACATGTGGTCAGCTGGGGTCATACTGCTGTCTCTACTGAGTGGCAGATATCCTTTTTTCAAAGCCAGCGACGATCTGATCGCTCTTACTCAGATCATGACCATCCGAGGATCGAAAGAGACCATAGAGGCTGCAAAGACGTTTGGTACGTTGTTATCCGAGTGTCTGGACGATGTTGTATTCTCATCGTATTTCTCATATCTTCAGCTGACTCAATATTGTGTGTCTGCATGCAGGTAAATCTATAGTGTGCAGCCGTGAGCTTCCTCGGCTGGACCTCCGGATTCTCTGCGAGACTCTGAGAGGTTTGCGATCGTGGGATGACGCATCACTTCCTGCTGAGTTTCAAGCCTCCCACAATCCAGCAGAAGAAAACGAGGAAGCAGAGAGTCCTGCAGTGAAACGCACAGGCTCCGGTTCGTGCAGAAGCAGTGCAGAGCTGAAGGAGATCGGCTGGAACAGAGTGCCGGATGAGGTGTACGATCTACTGGATAAACTGTTAGACTTAAACCCGGCAACCAGGATTACAGCCTCGATGGCACTGCAGCATCCACTTTTCAGAGATATGAGTGAGTAGCGATTGTGTGCATCCAAGATTTTGTGCTTTTCTGTAAAGTGTTATATGAATGCATTTATTTGCTAACTACATGCTGTACAGTGATGTATTTATTTGTCGTATTTTGGGGGTTTCATTTTGATAATAAAGATCGAATTGTCTGTCGATCAACTTTAGAGTGTTTCCTTAATGGATGGTTCACTCAAATATTCAGTGTTTAAATATTTTGTTTATGAAATAAATAAAGAAATCTTGAAAAGTGTCAGACTGTTTTATTTTTTTTTATATTTAAAAAAAAAAATTATTACATTATTTTGTTCTGTGTGTGCGTGCGTGTGTGTGTGTGTGTGTGTGTGTGTGTGTGTATATATCTCCATGGAAGAATGATTCATGAAAAATTTCCACCTAAACATGCACACTTGAACTTGTTCTTAACTAAATTCTAATACCGATGTGCAGGTCCACGCGGAATCTGCGCGTGCAGAAATACGCAGATTTTTAGCCCATCACTGAGTCTATTTGTTTGCTAGTGTAAATGTGTGTAAATTTATATTTATTCCGTTTTTAAATAAATTTCAGTAATATTGACTAATATGAAAATGTTAATTTAATTTATTTACAATACAGATTATAAAGTAATATTTTCTGTCTTTTAGTAGATATATGAGTCTTGCTTTGTTTAAAGTGGATCTAATTGGATTTGCATTGTAAACATTAATAGAAGTTTTTATTTCATATATTAAGTTTAGTTACGATACTCCCAAATTAATTACGCATAAATGCGCAGATTTTTTGGCCCTATCGATGTGTAATTATATTAAATGATAATTTGCATGAAACATGCATATAGATAAAATAGCTATTTATAAATGATCTTAATGTATTTATAAAGTCATCCTCAAATATACAACCCGAATTCCAAAAAAGAATGGTCATGCTGTGTCATCTGAAGCTGAAAGATAGAGCACATTAAGCTGAGTGTTCCTGACTTGCTCTATTGACCATATTCTTGACGTACGAGCCGGTCTCATTCACTTCCATTGATTAAAAAAAAAAAGCATGCTGCAAACCGATATTTTCCTATTATATTATTCTACTTTTTATGTATAGTCATGAACACTTGTTTGTAGAGCAAGTAGTTTGACCATTTTCTGTCATTTATTATTGTCATTTCTCCTATAGACAGCTGAATCGAAAGAATGGGCGCAAAAATGGCGCACTTCCACGTTGAAGAATAAGGTCAATACAGATTGTGATTTCTCTGTATTTCCTCAATGTTTCCACAATATCAAATATGGTAGTTGGTAAAAGACTCAAATTGGCTGTGGTTTTTGCATTGATGAATGTGATTTGTTCAACAACTCTCACATGGCTTTTGGAACAAAATAATGAGCCATGATGATCCTTCTTTGTTTGCAAAGAAGCACATTTTACACCCAAACATGAAGCCTTCATGTATCTACTGCTTTAAAAATGTTTCATTTAGATATTCTGTGACCTTTTCACTTTTATTTTGCTTATGTCACAACTATTTTGGAGTATGTTGCAGGCATTGAAATCAAAAGTGTATTTTTATTTCCAGAATACAGTTCATTTGCTCACTAAAAACATTGGAAATCGTTTCTTTTATCAACTACTTTAATCAATTAAAAGTAAAAAAAAAAAAAGCAGCAAATCGTATATTCTTGGTGTAAGAGCCATAATTTGATAATATAATTTATTCATAGTGCTCAAATAGATGTACAGTTTTCATATGTTGATATGTTTAGTTGTGTACATTTGCTGATTTCTCCCCTACTCCTTTTTTGTGATGGTTTGCTCTGGCTTTATTGCACTGTTTTAAGACACCCAAGATATAAAGTGAAAGGAAAAAAGGTGGAGCAACATAGCTTTTTTCTTTTTTTTTGACCGAAATTTATTGTTATCCTGCATGGGCATTCAGTAAACATCTTTTAATTTGAACGAAACCCCACTGATTTCCCGAAAATTCTGATACTACACTTGATTTTATTTTTAATTGAATTTTGCGGAATTCGGGTTGTACATTCATTAAGTACACCGGTATAACTGCCTGTTAGCACAAATGTCATTGTGTTTCTGGGAAATATCTCCAGAAAAGTGCTTTGTTTTGTCCCATTTGTTTCAGAAATTCAAGATAAATTTCAGTATGAATATTTTGGATGGATTATACAATCAACAGGGTTCCTACGCAGTTAGGAAATGTTTGGAGTTTGTTTTGAGAAATTTCTAGGTCTAGAACAGCTTATCAAAGTATGGAAAGATATTTATGTTTCTAGACTGCTCTAAAATAGCAGACTTCCAATATATTACACTGGATCTGCTGGAGTGGACTCGTCAGTCTAGCCCATGGGTGTCAAACTCAGTTTCTGGAGGGCCGCAGCTATGTACAGTTTATCTTCCTTACAATGAACATTTGTTCATAAGTTCTCCATGTATTTATAGTTAACTGGTGAGGACGCTGACCTGGACACAGTGTTTATTATACTTTATTATCATTTTTAAAACATTTTTTACACTTTATTTAAAATAGGTGGCTAAGAAATAGCTAAATTAAAATAAAAAAATATTTTTTTCACCGGCCATTAGAAAAACTAGCGTTTTGCCCTGTACAAGTCTGGGATTTCATGTCTTAAAATTTAAAAATTGACCAAACTCTGTTTGATTTTTCTAATCTGATTTTTCTAATGCTGTTGTTGAAGAGATTGTTTTATTTTATTTTGACCATCCATTGTTGACATCCATGTGTCAAATATGATATTGCAGGCTTTATATGAATAAGAGGTAAACACCTTCTTGCTGTTTCTTTCAGTGTTTCCTTTATATAAATGACAGACGTCAATGGTTCTTGAGGTCAGTAAAGTAATGAAAAACTAAGATGTGTTAATGTGTATATTTTCACAGCAAAACAAAACAAGAAATTCCATAAATTGAGAATATTTACTTCCAAATCAGTCATTTTAGACCGCAAGAATCAAAACTTCTCAGAAAATCACTGATATTTTATGACTTGGACAAAAGATAAAATAAAAATACATTTCCCTGCCTTTTATGTATGACCTTTTATAATTCCATGATATTCCAGAAATTCCATGAGCCATGGGAAACCTTTCTATGGAAGTACAAGTCAGACGTACTAAGAATACAACATACTTGTTAGCAAAAAAAAGAAAGAATTTGTAGAGAAGTCTGGAAAAGTATGGATTTTAGAATTGGAAATTGCGAAGGAACCTAAATACACTCAAGACCCCTACGCAAGAAGAGAAATATCGCATCTGGAAAACAATAGTATTTATTTAAAGTCTGAGGGATCATTTAACGTAGCAAAATCAGAGAAGAGCACTGTCGAAACATTTCCCTCACAGAAGAGCAATGATTTCGCAGACAGAAAGATGCAGACACAAACAGCTCTGTGCAATTTTGTTGCATAGTTCACAGTGTTTTCTTTTTTTTTTGTGACTTACCTACGAACAAAGCGGAATATTTTAAGCCCGTTAGCGAATGATAATAATAACCCAACAACATATGTACTATCAAATACGTTAATATGCGACCCAACACAACGTTTCTACATTAGTAACCTGATGTGTGCAAACTATTTTGCACAATCTTAGTTTTGCGGCCAAAAGCCTTGAAAATATGTCCTAAAAAAAGTTACAAATAACATGTTTTGTCACTGACTATATACTACAATAATAAGCTACTGTAGAGTGATTGCAGCTAAGGTCGACAGATACGGTAAAACAAAGCTAATCAGTTGTAGTTCATGCTCCATTTCCCACCTTACAGCAAGTGGCATCACCAAACTGTCATCTGTTTCCATTAGCTGTAGGATCCTTGAAGAAATCGGAGAAGGGTGGCTACGTTCATTGAAAGGAGAGATGTTGGAGAAGGTCATACGGGCTCTTACATCACTTCCTTCACGACTGAGGTCTGTCTTTAGCCTCGATGATCTCCTCGATTCTTGCCAAAACGCTCTCTATCAGGTCGAATGTGAAGAGGGCCGACTGCAGAACCTGAAGAAGTGGCAGGCAAACAGTCAGCACATTTACATGGACGATATTACAGTCTGGGTGAAATCAAAATGTACAATGTTAATTTTGCTAAATGTACAATGTTTATTATTCTTGAGGTGAACAATTAGTCTGTGCAAGTTAATCCACTGAATAAAAAAAGTTTGTTTTGTTAATCTTCAAATCAAAGCCTGACTGTTTGCTTCCGTGTTTGGAGGGGTGATCCTTCCGTTGACATCAGTTTGACAAATATAGCCACAATATACTTAACCATGCCCCTATTACCATTACTATGAGGGAATAATGCACAAACAAACGCCCTGCCCCTGCTTAATATTCCATTTTTGTTGGAAGTACATCAATATACTGAAACAAAAGTCTCAGCAACTGCTGGTTTACGCGCACTTGAACACTTTTAAAGGGATAGTTCACCCAAAACTAAAAATTCTGTCATCATTTACTCACCCTTCACTTGTCACAAACCTCAGTTTCTTTTTTCTGTTTAACAAACGAATATATTTTTATAAATATCAGAAACCAGTAACCATTGACTTAGTGGGAAAAACAAAATGATTACAGGATTCTAACTTTCTTCAAATTATCTTCTTTTGAGTTAAACAGAAAAAGATACTCAACTGTTGGAGACCTTAATGGGTATTTGGGAGTAAATAGTTAGTAATTAGGATGTTATATTATGAATCTACCATGTAAACAAATATTTGTGTAGGAATTTTTGCCACATTTTGCAACAGGACAAACACAAATTAGTTGTCAACCATTTGACGGCAACAAAAGAGCATTGCAGCATCTCAGTTTGCCTACTTATACTATGTCCGAAAAGTATATAATCCAAGGTTCCCACTCGAAGCCAAATGTCAGATTCCCTGACTGTCCCTTTCTAAAATGATGAATTTCCATGACCAATAATGAACAGAAAAACTGGCAGCTGTTGTGTTGAAAATAGCACCTGAAAAATGATTACGCCTGCTGCAGCCATAGTAGGGCAGCAAAGATTATTAGACCAGAATGAGAGTATAGTTCCTAGCCATATCAGCATTTTTCATCACTATTCATACATTTAACCACAGAATAGTCATGCTTTAAATAGGAAAATTATCTAAACTCTTGGTTTGTCTATTCCGGTCCATTCACACACATTATTATCACATTACTTTTTTTAATGCGCATATTATTTGTTCGGTAAAAGTGTTTTCATCGTAGTTTATGCACATTTTTTCTTATCGAATAAAAGGTTTATCCTACTCAGTTATTAGCATACGTTTTTTTTATATCGCATATCCAAAATGCGCATATAAATATGTGGATGGAAACAGCTACTGACTACGTTTACATGGACATCAATACTAATACTATTAAAATAATATTAAGAGTCTATATTAACAATATTAAGAGTCTACCATATAAACAGAGATTTTTGATCACCTTAATCCTTTCAAAGTCATAATCGAAATTAACACAAATCGAATTAAGACGTGGAGTATTCCTATTTTAGTCGCATTATAGAAGTGCAGTACAGACATGTAAACACTTTAATCAAACTATTACAGTCATGTTAGGACTTTTCAGCGCATATTCTGACAGGATACACACATTTTTTTTAGATATGGAATGATTTTGAGAACATTAAAAAAAAAAACTGCTGCAAGTGTTGGTTAAAGTATGAGAGATGAAAATGTGTTTTCTACAGATGGTTTGTCAAGCCCACTCACCTGTGTGAGGCACATTCAGAATTGCATAATGTTTTGATTGTGTTGTGTGGTGTGATGGGGAGAGAAGAAAGGGTCCTGTTTTTATATTCTATTCTATTTTATTCTATTCTTTTCTATTAAAACGACTCTTCCTCACCAGCCCTAACTTTGTACTCTCACCCTGTACTTCAGAGTTTGTAACGTGGGCATGATTGAAATGTTGCGGAATGAAACAGCAGTGGAGGCCTGTTGCTGGAGAAGTTGTATGGGCTGTTGTCTGTTTGCATGTAGATTATGAAATTAGCCTATAAATGATACCATTACGAACACAAACTGTTAATAACTCCGGAGGACAGATTAGATAGCGTCGCATGGTGACATAATGAATGGCATTAACCGATCTATGTACTATAAAGTGTAACAACTTAATCAGATTATTGTCTTATTCATATTAATATAAATAATTTGATTACTGATGTCCATGTAACACCCACTACTAACCCTCAATTTGATCTTGGGGCATATATGACCCCAATCAACTTTTTGTCATTATCTATATACACACAAACAAATCTGGACTTGATTTGGTTGTTCTAAAGGTATGAAAACTTACTCACACACAGAAACAAACAGGCACAAACAAAAACACACAGATGTAAACAGCCCCCTCTTTCTGTGGCATTGTTTTGTGAAGACAGATGATTCAAAAGCACAAAAAAAAAAAAACTGTCAAATTCTACTATTGGGGCCGAGAGCCGTGGGAACAGGATAATCACAGCCTCGAGTCCCACAGAGGAATTCTGAATTATAAAAGGAGGAGATACAGCAGTGGAAGACAAGAGAGGACCGGGCCAGGACACTTTGTTTTACTTTTGCTTTCAGTTTGGCGGCAGTCTCCGTGAGGAGCTGCCATCTGTCTTTTTCTATTAATAAATTATTTAAAAGATTGTCGGTTCTCCGCCTCCTTCTTCCCAATGGCCAGGTGGCCAGTAACTTTACTACAGTATTCTAAATGTCTTTTCTAATGTTTATATATACATAAATTCACATATTACAAATGTTTTGGTACCAGCAGTTGGCCACATCCTGAAAAATGAATAATTCTCTATGGCCCTCTGCTGGACAAAACATTTTCTTTTGTAAACTGTAACCCATCACTAACCAACAGATGGCAGAATTCTACACCTAACACCTAGATCAATATCCAGAAACAACTTAAATTAAATTTAGGTACTTCAAGTGACTTTTTCATAAAAATGTACAAGGGAAAGGGTGTAGTTGAGGATTTTTTGTGGTAAAGTAGGTAAAAATGACTTAATATCTCCCAATACACACCATTAATGTATAGTTGAGAATTAAACAAAAAAATTATATAGAATTTGAATGGGTAAAATGTATATATTTTTTACAATTACACTAAGTTGTTGGAGTCATATAGACCTCAAATACACAAGTAGTAAACAGGAAATAAATACAGTTAAAGGGTTGTCTGTGTCCAGTGAATTGGAGCACACATGTGAAGTGATACACAAGATAATATACCTGAATCTGCATTTCTGGTGTCATGTTGGGCAGTTTCTCATTTCCAACAGTCACCGAGCAGACTGATGTTTTCGACTCTGTTGAACACAAATGAGGGTTAGCGGCCGCTTTCAGAACATTCAAATCACACTAGTGGCTTTATGCTAATGGTTTGAATTATCAATGAAATAAAGTGCAGTGCACCTTTCAAACTCGACTTCTTGTTCTCTTTCGTGCTCCTCAGTTCTGCCTCATAATGTGCTTTGGACATGTTTAGACCTGTCCGCATGGGCTTCAGGTAGTTGTCCTCTATCTTATAAAGCTCCGTCCAGATTCCTGTCTAAACAGATAAGAACACAGAAAATCTGATGAGTGAGATTGATATGCCATGTATAACAGTTGGAGATGATATTTTTGTCACTGCCATAATGTCAAAGCAGCTTGATTTCAATCATTTCTATTTACAGAAAATAGTACTGGCGATATTTTAAATCAAATAAATTATGCATATTGCTAATACCCACAACGTTTTATTTACTTTATAAATCTCAACTGAAAAAAAGTGAAATGTAAACTAATTGACAATATAATAGTTTAAAAAAAACTTACAACATTTCAAATGATCATTTCCATTCACTTTAACTTTATGAATTAAACAACTAAAGTAAAATAAAATTATTAAAAGCAGCAAAGACAAAACAAACAAAAGTAAAGTGGCAAATACACAAAACATGCTCAAATAAATGAAAACAAAATAAACTAAATTAAACAATAAAAACAATAATAGTATCTCCATTCTATTAAAACATTAACACTGTTAAAATGTAATAATCCATACCTTAATTTATATTTACTTATATACTTTATATTTTCAGATATAATCTATAACAGCATAATTATTTATTTAATTATTTTTTTAAAAAACAAAACCTATTTTCCAAAATTTCAAATACATTTCATCTATCCATCTATTCAATTGTTTGGGTATATTTGGTATATTTTTGTATTTTACTATATACAAGTACAGGTATAAATAAAGTATAAACATGAGCAAATAGTTTTTATAAATTACCTCATTCTCCCACTCTTTATCCCGGATGAGCATGTATCGCAGCAGATTCAATGATTCCATGATCCTATTTAATACAGACAGCGGTTTAGTCATGTCAAATGACAGCAGCAGAAGCAGCCAGATGTAATGCTGAAGTTTGTTGAACAGAGCTCACCTATCTAAGTTTTGCAGCAGGTCTGTTTCAGGTCCTTGTGGCAGACACAGCACTAAACGCAGCAGAGGCAACAGATGTTTTCCCAGAAACCAATCATTACTGTTACCAGGCTGGAAACAGCAAAAAGACTGATAAGTGCATAATTTACTCATGGGGCTCTATTTTAATTATTAGAGCACATAAATATGAATGTTTCAATAATTAATGAACATTTAATCGTATTTAATTCAAAAAAGGTTATTTACATTTCTTTCACATTTTATATTTAAAATGTAATAACCTGCATAACTGCTTCATATGATGATGTTGATATAACTGGGGCAAAATATAAATATTTTAAGAAGCATCATTTATTTTTTAGACGAATTTGTTGCAGGGTTTCTGCAGGTTTCATCAAGTCAAATTTAAGATTTTTTAAGACCCTTTTAAGAACATTATGAATGACATTTTAGACTTATACAGGGCTAAACACTAAGGAATTTTTGTAATGGCCTGATTGGGCCAATGGAATTAGAAAAAAAATCTAATGTAGTTATTTCTTAAACACATATTTTAATGTGCCAAAACACGAAAACTCCAGTTGTATAAACTTTCTTTTTTTTCAACATTATGATTATTATTATTATTTTTTTTTTAAATGACAAGTTTAACACTGTTAACAGTATATTTATTATGAAAAGAAATTACATGAATAATTAAAAAATATATTTGTGTGCTTTTGGTCCAAATTAATTGAGTATAACTCCTGTTCAACCTTTAAGACCTTTTTCTGTTATAAAACCTTCAGTTTCATGCCTATTTATAAATATTATGTCCACTCACCCTTACTTCTGTAAATAGTTTGTGTGCAAATGGAAGATCATGTAAAGGGATATACTGCTGTTATTATCATGAGGAATTGTGTAATTGTTTCTATTTTTATTTTCCTGATTAGGGAATTTAATTAGGAGAATTTGCTGTAAAAATGTCTAACAGCTGTTGCATCTTTGCAATAAAAAACTTAAATATATATATATATGGATGGTTGGTAATTGAATAGGTGTCGGTCCAACTGGCTTACTTTACTTGGACAACTTTTCAAATTAAGACCTGTTTAAAATGATTTTAGACCTACAACACAATATTTCTGTGAATTTAAAACCTTTTAAGGCCTGAAATGTTGCTTTTGACATTTAAGACATTTTAAGACTTTAAGACCCTGCAGACACCCTGTGTTGGCCAGTTTCGATAAATATTAAAAGTTCTAAACCATCTATTATGTTTTGTTGTTCCACTATAGAAACGACATATTAAATATTAATATTAAAACAATAAAATATACAATTTGATAGATGTCTCTCACATTGACCCACAGCAACATTAATATAGTATAGAAAAGTGTAGAATGTTTTAAGATAATTTATTTTAGTGTCCATTTAATTCAACATACAGTTTGTAATTCTGTAATTCTAAGTTACTTTCCCTGGTAATTAGTTACTTTTATAATGATATAATGATTCAGTTACTATGTGTGAGAAGTAACTAGTAACTATTACTAATTACTTTATTAAAGTAACGGTTATGACTTATCTTACCTTGAGGGAAAAGTCAATCTGATTCTTGATATTCTTGATAATATATCCCTCCACTCCTGCATGATTACTTGTTTTCAACATACCTCTGAAAAATAAAGAAATCCTATAAATTAGACCGTTAGACATCATAACGCTTATCTAAATATCAATGATGTTTGAACCCTAGTCTAACAGTCCCAAATGCAAGGTTTAAATTCACACTGCAAAATATAAATCACACCTGATCAAATCAATTAGAGCTGTCAATCAATTAATCGCATACAAAATAAAAGTTTGTATTTACAAAATGTATGTGTACTCACTTTGTATAGATATTGTATATATTACTATATATTATATATTGTATTGTAAATTAAGAATTGCCTTTGTCCAACATTGAAAACAGATTTCTGCAAAGTAATTTTTTTGAGAGTATATGATACACTCCTTCCTCTCTTATGCACCAGGCACTTTGATAGAAACACTTCCATGTTTCTGTTTGTACATATAGCTCTTTTATATTTTTATACTTTGTACTTTGCAGCCACATACTCTATATCTAAAGTCTTAATTTAACTTTAAATATTTTATATTTGCTTTTATTTTCTATTGCATAAATTCTATTTCTCCATAATGTAGATTCATTCATTCATTTTCCTTCGGCTTAGTCTCTATTTCAGAGGTTGCCACAGCGGAATGAACCGGCAACCATTCCAGCATATGTTATGATATAATTGTGGAGGAAACCGGAGCACCTGGAGGAAACCCATGCGAACACGGGGAGAATATGCAAACTCCACACAGAAATGGCAACTGGTCCAGCCAGGACACCAGTGACCTTCTTGCTGTGAGGCGACAATGCTAACCACTGAGCCACCGTGCCGTCCTAATTTTGATTCTTATTGTTGTTATTATTTTAAGGTCACGAGTGGTTGTGTAAACATTTCATGGCATATCATACTGTGTATGACTGTATGTGACAAATAAAATTTGAATTTGAATTAAAGGAGTTGTGTTCTACCAAATAACAATATTTTGTTTAACCAAATAATAATAACATTTTCCATGTTAAATATCAGAATGAGAGCTTACCTGAAAAACTTGTATTTAGCTTCGGTGTTGAATTTGTCAATGCTCAGCTGAAACACTTTAAGGCCTTTAGTTCTCTGTGATAATGGTGTAAGCAGAGACCAATCAAAATTAACAATGAGCACACAAATAATATATTTCAAGTTACCTCCACACTTACCAGAGTCTGGTCTGGACACAATGTCATCACTTTAACCAAGTTCTAAAGAGAAAACAGAAAGTTGTTCAGTAACACTTAATGTAAACATGCATAACTGTTATGTTAATTCATTTTTACCTGTGGAACACTAAAAAATGTCTTCAGCTCCAAAAGATCTACTGGCAGACTGTTCTCTTCCACTCTTACAAGACTTTTTTCATACAGCTCCTGTGATGTAAGAATTACAGCAAAATTACTATGACAGGTAATACATCAATCGGTGTATGAATGATACACTTGTGGTGTGAACTGAGGCAGTAATGAACATACCAGTCCTTTCTGGAGACGGTATTCTTCAGTTCTGTGGATGAAGATCAGAAGATGACTGTACAATAATTACGAGTACTTAGATTTACTCAGTTAAAATGACCTAGTTATAATTACCTGCTTAAAAGCAATTCGATGTATTCCATGTTGCACTGAAGAACAAAAATTGGACTGAAAAAAACATGTCAGCATTAATATGAGGATTTATTCTGTGTTGGTTTATAATTTACATGTAATTTATCATCTCTTCACCTGAAAACAGCTGGAAATATGTCCACAGCTATATGATCCACAAACAGCAGGTGGGACATGCAGGCCAGAGATTCTTTCGGGTATCGGACCTCCTCCTCAAGAAAGCCCGGGACCTTCCTTCTCCTCAGGACGTTACGACTTAACAAATCAGGGAGGGACTCACCAATATCGGACAAAATAATCTGCGACATGAAACAATGCAGATTAAGAATGAAAATATATATCAAGGCAGTAGATTTGAAATAAAAAATTATTTTGTGATTTAATGCAATTTTAGTGGTGAATGATTATGATTAATAGATACACTATAAAAGATTATAGCCAATAGATTAAAAAAACTGTACAGATTTAATATCATAAATTATCATTACAATTTACAATACAATGTTACCATTGAATTTATTTCTGTGAATCAAAGCTGAATGTCTTCAGTGTCACATCATCCTTCAGAAATAATTTTAACATTAATAAGTAATATTTCTTTTACTGTTTTTTCTATAAAAAATGAATCTGTATTATTACTTATTATTATTAAACTGAAAACAGCTTTTTCATATTTTTTTCTGAATAAATTTTCCCCCCAAGATTCTTTCATTACTACAGTTGAAAAAAATAAACATTTATTAATTCATTCTGTGGTAATGTTTTAAAACTATAAATTATTTTCATCCATCTTTACTGTTTAAGTTATATATCAAAATAAGTAGTAAAAAAAGTATACGTTATACGGAAAAAAAGAATGCAATAGTTAAAAATATTTATGCAAAATTATACCAGAATCTCTGTAGCGAAGTCTCTCAAGGGGGATTTGTGAAGCATGTCTGTATCTTTCAACTGCACCTCCAGCAGAGGCTCACTTAAACTCTTCATACAGCTGAAAAAAAAACAAAAAAACATATACATAAAAGGCTAACATTAACATTCATGCCATATAGTCAACTCAGAACATTATTATATACGCTCTGCAAGATGATTATTCATTTTAACAGTGTTTAACTAACTAAGAGTGTGTTTACAATTAGGATATTTGGATAGATTAACATGAACTCTGTTAAATAAGTTCATATGTATCTCAGTCCGATTTGCAAGAAAACATAGTGCAGCTCGAATACAACAGATCAAAGGCATCTAAACAAGCCAAAAACAGTGCATGATGCCACAAAAGATGGTCATAATAAGGACAGATTTGTTCATAAACCTATATGTCATAAACATTCATTTTTGTTTTGCATTTTAAGCTCTTAAAAATTATGTTAATGCCACTTTTTATTTTTTGGTCCAGTCAAAATGAACTACTGTATAAGTGTAAACACCGTCTGAGTAAGAGACCATTTATATATAAAAACAGAGGAATGAGTATACGCACTGTTAAGTCAAGACTGATCAATACTAGTAACTGATATGATGCCGATACAGTATTCAACATTTGGGGCCCTATCATACACCCAGCGCAATAAGGCGCAAGATGTATATGGCGGGATTTGTTGCTATTTTCAGACCAGCGTAACAGTAATTTTCATGTTTTGCACTACATTTTTTAAATAGCAAATCCATTTGCGCCACTTTGTGGACTCATGCGTGTGTGGGTCTAAAAAAGGAGGTGTGTTTAGTCGCATTGTTGGCGCGTTGCTATTTTGAGGAACTGAAATATGTTGAATAGTTTATGTGCATATGTGGGTCCAAACGCTTAGTGGGTCCAAACACAGTGGGTCTCTTACTCAACTCTTACACATTGCTTAATACAAATAGGATGTACAGCAATAAACAAATATCTTTACATATGAAAAAAAAATATAGGATTAAAATGTTACAAAAAATATTATTTTCTACATAAATATAACAACCACTACCTCCATGCCTTCCTTACCTCAGGGGATCTTTTTTCAGTTTATTAATCACAATTTGCATTTGTATAATGTTGTAATTATTAGTATAATTTATTATATGCATATTTATATTTGTTTTAATAAAAACAAGTTTAGATGCGTCCACCTGTCTGGTTTAGAAGACATATGCATCACCATATAGTGCGCATATGAAAAGGACGTGTGTTTGGATATAACTCAGTTTTTTTTTTTACCACACTTCGTTATTATTGTTCATTTATTCGTTTGCTGGAAATTAGAACTGAATTTAGAAATAATTTTGAAACAAATCTTTGCGCTTAACTAACAAAATTAAATATGCAGGCTAATGGATGTCTCAAGTAGAGTGAGTTTCCACCGTTTCCTTACTCTATGAAAGTAAAGAAGTAAAGAGTGAAAGTAAAGAGGCCGAACGGAGGAGCCTTGTTCTTTATTCTCACTGCAGATGGTCTGTTTAACTGTTTTCTCGCTAGTGAAGCGTTCAGTTTTTCCACTTACAAAGTCCACCATGTACAGTACTCAGCATATATGAGTAAACCCCCCACAAATCTCTCATTTAAATTAATATATTCTATATTTCTATATTATATTTGTGCATATACATTAGTTTAGTCAGAACTGAAGCCAAATTTGGAGCTAATATAACAAAATAACTTACAATAATGGTTCAAAAATTAGGAGCCCAAATTTATGTTAGGGAAAAATATTAAATAAATATTAAATATTAGCAAAAATCAAGAGAAACAAAAAATATATACAATTTTGTTGAAATTTAGTAGTTTGTAATTTTCTTTTGCAATATTTTGCATGAATTTAAATGTATTGTTTCAATTTCCAAAGATGTTCTGTGGCAAAAATATTATTTTAATAAATATATCTGTTTAATAAATCTGTTTTGTTCAAATGCACCAATATATATTACCCATATTCACTGAGAAATGGATAAAAATATGAATAAGAATGTTTTTCTGAGAAAAAATAAAAACAGCCGCTGACATCCATAATAGGAGCAAAACTATATATGGAATACTACGGAAATCTGTGGAATATCTGTTTTTCAACATTCTTCACTATATCATCCTTTGTGTTTAACAAAATAAAGAAAAAAAAACTCAATCAGGTTTGAAACAAGTGAAGAATGAGTAAATAAACGGAAGAATTGACATTTCTGGGTTCCTGGAGATCTATCTTCCTACAGAGGTTAGCTGCAAACTTGATCAAACACACCTCTCTGTAATTACCAAGTGCTCCTTCAGATCCTACTTAGTTGGTTTAGTTGTGTTTGATAAGGGTTGGAGCTGAACTCTGCAGGAAGGTAGATCTCCAGGAACAGGATTGAGCACCCCTGATCTACACATTATAAATGGGCACCTACAACTTGAGCAGTTCCACTCTGAGCTCGTTGTCTTTGGATATTCTGTTATTATCCTTGACAACCTCCTTGATTTCCTCGACAAAGGGCTTCACAAACTGTAGAAGAGCAGAGCAGCAGCGGCACAAGCCGAAAACATCGTCCTCTTCCTGCTCTGCTGTGACAGGCACCGGCAGTCTAGAGACCTGCGCAAGCAGTGTGGAGAGAGCCATACCCACAGATGAGGCTTTCTTCATGCCCAGACGCAGCAGCACTAGATGGGGTAAAAAAAATGCTTTAGGATCCATTCAAAACTCAAAAAAGTTTAGTGAAATGGTAAGTTCATAAATACATCCTGATTTTTTTCTCACCAGCAGGCAATCCAAAATCTATATGACTTAGGACTGTGCGATATATATAAATATAGGGATAAAGTACATTCAAGGGGGTTGTTATCGCAGGATAAAGTCAGACAGGCTTATCAGCATATTGTTAGTGTTCCTGAAGGGTTTATTTTGTGAAAACAACAACCTGGATGTACTTTATTCTACTTATTACCTGGCTACTTGCCACAAAACATAAAATCAGACAAAAAAAACATTGTTCTGTTTAATAGTAATAGTATATTCGATTTATACAGCCTGTCTTAAAATGTATCGAGTGAAGCTGAAGAACACAATAAACTGTAACGTCATTGACATTGATTACAATATAACTTCTATTTTTAAATCAGAAAAGTACAAATGCTTTGTTATAACCCCAGTAACACTTCAGGGCTTGTCCAATGCATATTTCAATGAGTGTCCTATAAAGGGTTAATGAGTGATTCACTGTCATTCAAGTAATTCGTTCAAACAGCTGACTGATCAACTTCAAATAAATTAATTCAGATTTATTTAGTAATGTAAAACTGCAGTGTTTCTCTGAGACGTACAAGAAATGTTAGCAAAACAGACAATATCTAACTCTATTAATTTCTCATTTGTTGAATTGAAAAAAAAATCTGTATTATAATTTCAAAACTGATATTGCAAAATTGTGTTCTTCCTAATATGATACTGCTGAAATATATCATGTCTTATAAGCATTAAAAAAATCAATCAAACATGTGCATGTTTTGCTTCCATACCCTGAGAATCATTGGGTCATTCTAAAATGAAAAAAACATCTTGAGGGTAATAAAGAGTGTAAAGACTCTTTATTATCCTCAAGATGTTTTTTTCATTTTCAGTTTCTGCAGAGTTTTCTGTAAGTGAGTAAAACTGAGAAACTTAAATGTCAGCTCTAACATTATTAAAACAACAATTACAATATTAGACAATTGTCAAACACATAGTATGAATTCAAAGAAAAAGAAGGGGTTTGGAGAAAAACATTACAGGTCTTTTCTCCATCTAATCTAAGTGAACAGCACTTGAAGACCATTTTGACCATCAATTCGGCAATCTATTTTGCCAACTTTATGTACTCCACAGCGAACAAATAAGGGTCTTCTGAGACATAGCCAAAAACAATAAAGGTCCCGTGAAGTGCTTTGAAATATGCATTTTTTATTCGATGTTTGATGAAATCTCAACTGAAACAAGAAGAGAGGGTGGGACATAGTGTAGCTCCTCCCTTTTTTTTTTTAAAACAGCCAATAGTGTTTTGTTTTATCATCGCTCTGCCAATAAGAGTGGTTGAGCTCAAGCGCATCAAATGAAAAGCAAATGAGAAGCATGAGATTGGTTATGATTTGATGAGAAACTGAAGTATGAGGTGACCTGAATAAAACCGTTGATCCATTTAGGTGGAAGTGACAAACTACAAGCTTTTTTACGTTTATATCAGTTTTATATATTCTAAACGCGAATTTTGTCATTGTTTTGGAGCACACTAGCCTATAGATATCTTAAAAACTAACAACACTGATACTAACATCTATAAAAACATTATTTTAATTTCATGGGACCTTTAACAATTATAATAACTATAAATGTGTGCTGTGGACCAACCTTGTGATGTGAATTCATACAATGGTTTAGTTCACAACCTCTTACATGACTTTCTTTTCCATTTCAACAGCCAGTTATTCAAAAAGAATACCAATTATTAACATTAACATTATTATTATCATCATTTTTAACTTACCAATTCCAAACTTTTGAAAAATCATGTAGATATAGTTTTTAATGTGGCAGTTAAATACTTGATTCTAATTAGTTGATGACAAATATGACAAACTATTTCCTTGCAAAGGCACACACACTATAACACTATCTAAGAATAAACCTACAGAACCTTGCTAACTTCCTCCCCTTTCACACAAAACCAAAAAAGGTACAGATGTAACAATACACTTCAACATTTCAATGCTCAAGATTTAGTGACCAAGAGAAGAAAAACCTGTTTGTAAAGGCTTGAGGAGAAGAGTAATCGTCTCAGCGATGGAGCCAGAATCAGCCTCCTCCACCTGCTCTAACAGCCCCACCAGCAGCTCTTTCGGACTGCAAACCTGTTTCACAAAACAACACAATGAAAACCTGGAAACCTCACGCTGATGTAACCAAATATCTCATCATCAAAGAATAAAAGACATGAATAACCTCCAGCAGATGTAGAAGAATGCCATGGCAGTGAGAAAGGCTTTTATCTTCCTTCTTTAGGAGGATCTTAACCAGAGGTCCCAGTAGATTCCAGCCCATGCATCTCACTATGTTCTTGTGTAAAACAAGGGGGAAAAAACTACTTAAAATGAATAGTTCAACCAAAAATTTAAATTACCCCATAATTTACTCACACTCAAGCCATCCTCAGTGTATATGACTTTCTTCTAGACAACAGTCGGAGTAGTAATACATTTTATCCTGGATTTTCCTTGCTGTATAATGGTGTTGGATAGTGGCCCTTTTTTGAAGCTTCCATAAAGCCATCATAAAACTAACCCATGGACGACCAGTGGGTTTATAAAGTGGATCAATGTTTTTTTTTGTTTTGTTTTTTTACTCAAATTACTGGCTTTCAATTGCTGCTGAATGCACATTCTCAACAATCTCTGATGCAGGACGTATTTGTAGCAGAAGCTCCGGTGGGAGTAGCTGAATGAGGATAACTAAACGCTGTAACTAATTGAAAGTGGGAAACGAGAAGTTAAAATGTCAGAGGATTCACTGTATTTTCCAGTGTTCCACGTTTAGGCTTCTAGCCAATGGTTAATATGCAGCTCTAGTCCCTGGTTAGGCATTTTATATAATAATAAAAAAACAGTACAGATACCTTTTGAATAGAGAGGACTGATGTTTAGTCAACTAAAGCACAAACTGCACACTATATGAACATTTTAATATCACTCACTCACTTACTATCCTTTGGCTTAGTCATTGAATTATCAGGACCGGAATGAACCACCAACTACTCTGGCACATGTTTTATGTGTTGGATGCCCTTCCCAACACTGGGAGACACCCACACTCTCTCATTCACACACACTCATACTTACGGCCAATTTAGTTTACCCAATTTACCTATACCGCATGTCTTTGGACTGTAGGGGAAACCCACGTGAACACGGGGAGGACATGCAAACTCCATACAGAAATGCCAACTGGTCCAGCCGGGACTCGAACCTTCTTGCTGTGAGGCTTTTTAAAGCTTTACAAAATTACTTTAAGCACTTTTGGTTTTGTTTTTCAGTGCAACCCTCAAAAACACACCCATCCGCTTCATAAGACATGCGTTAACCCCCTGGTGGTAAATGGGATAGTTTTACTACATATTTATTGTCCTTTGAAAGCTTCACAAAAAGTGACACTACCCAACGCCATTATATAACATGGAAGAGCCATGGTCAAATTTAAAAACTACTCTTGACTGTGTTCATCTGAAAGAAGAATAAACATTGAGGATAGCGAGAAAATTATGGGGCAATTTTCAATTTTGAGTGAACTATTCCTTTAAAGCATCCTCTGCAGAACATAGATGATTCACAAAGTAGGGTTTGGGTTAGCTGCTATAAAGATCACCTGGTTCTTCTCGTCCACTAGGATGCTGAGAACCTGAGCACTGTCACCTTGCTCAATGCAAGTTCTTCCAGCAGCGATGAACAAATCATAATCCTCTGGTGAGAAGCTTTCATCCTTGACTGTTTGCTGAAGAAGGAGTGAATACACACGTGAATGACTGTAATTGGGTGATAGAATGTGAGTGTACTGCAGCACATATTAAGACACTTACACATCTTTGGACTACGTCACTGAGCTGATCTAGAGCCATGCTGATGCTCCGAAACGCCTTCTGTCATCAAGGACTTCTGTATGAAGAAATTGTGAGGTTACAAATTATAATGTATGCCAATGGTGCAAAGACAAGCTCGCACTGACGTCACGATCAATCATGACATCTTCATAAAAAGCAGTTCGCTGTCACACACCGTCCAACTCTATCATCACCAAACACACATAGAATAGTACATAGCGACGTGATAAAAGAAACACATTCATAAATGGACCTCACTCTTTCTCAAAGAGATGTAAAACTGCTTCTTGTAGGTTAGTTATTAGCAAGATAGCTAACGTTAAAATGCTCTAAAGGACTTGAGTTCGTTAAGAGAGAGGAGGACTAAACGTTCGCGTAGTTTTGTTTAAGCTAGGCTGCTGATTTGTTTTGTGAATACGATATACGTCTACTAAACGAGATAGAAATTGCAAGAACGCGCTCACTTACAGGTTCTATACTTCAAGCAGCGCCGCATGTTTAGAAACTGCAGCGGATTGTGCGGAATAAAGTGTGTCACAAGCGGCTTGCCGTAGTGCTCTGATGTAGGCGGAAACAGTTTTGTTTTGATAAAACAAGCATGGATGCTGGTGAGGTGGCAAGAAAGAGTCGGTCCAAGAAGAAAGGTGGGGTATATATGGTGTTTGGATTTTTTGTGCTTTATATGTTTGTGTTTTTGAATTTTAACAGAATGTTTGTACGTTTAATCTGAATTTTAGGTGGAAAGGGAACCCAAGTTATTTCAGCAGCGAATGAGGCGAAAAGGTGTGCATTTACTTCACTTGAACTTGATTTTGATTAATACTAATGATTAAAACTAGAATGAAACAATTTTGTCTAGACGAACTTTGATTTTGGCTTAAGAAAGCCTGACTAGCTTATAGTTTTAATGGCTTATGTGAGGGTTTGTTAGTAATAAAAAACGTATAGCACAATGTCATAACATTATGCTGGCTAAAGTTATTATATGTTAATTATTTCAATGGTAAAAGTTATATAGAGCAGTGGTTTTCAAACTAGAGTTTGTTTTAGCAAAAGAACACTGAGAAATGATTAATTAGTAGAAACAATTTGCAAGCAAATGGATTTTATTTGAAGTTATTAAAATAAATAGTAATTGAAAGTGATTTATTTGAAAAACAGTTATATACAATTATAACTTTAAAAACAAAATGATTATACAGTATAATAAGTACAATAAAATTCTTAAAAAATAAAATATAATTTATTGTAAAAATGTATTTATTAAAATGTATTTTATTTTTATTTATTTTAATTCTTTATTTGACGGGTACAATGGACAATCAAAGAACTGTCCCAGAATTAGCTACATAGATAAATTGCATCTGCAGTCCTGGGCAGGAAATTCGAATACAAATGACAAATTTAACAACAAAATCAAATATTATAATATTTAATTTAATTAAAAAATGTAATTTTA